>JARQOC010000001.1:359062420-359097925 GCA_033576535.1 Allobates femoralis
CGCTCATATCAAACACCCGACATCTCAGCTGATCTCATCCCATTTCCCTGTACACTATATGGTAAAATAAATGATTGCATCTAAAAGTACAATCTGTCCCGGAAAAAACAAGCCATCATATGTCTATAATGGCGGAAAAGATAAAAAAGTTATGGCTCTTGGAAGCAGAGGAGCAAAAAACGAAAATGAAAAATGAAAAATTGCCGGGTGGTGAAGGGGTTAAACCATTCTAGACCAAAACACCCAGATTATTTAATTCAGTATTTAATTATAATAGAAAGTGTGGGGAGGAAGGGATGGAGGAAGAATGACATGACGGTATTATGACATAGACATACTTTTTAAAAAGTATTTATTTTTTATATATCCTCCAACTTTTTTTTCTTCTTTACTTGTAACCTTGATTTCAAAATTTCATGGGGAGAAATAAGCTAATGGGGAAATTATTGTTTTACTTTGGCCAGTGATGGATTTGTTTTACAAAGCATTTTCTAAAAAATAATGATAAAAATCTCTATAATGGTGGGTTTACACACTAGGATAACCTGAACGATATCCTTGAAACATCACAGATATGTGTAAATGAACGATATAGGATGAAAAGATTGTTGGATCGTTCATCCTAGATTTTAGGTCAGAATCTCAAATCTATCGTTCGTCGTCCAATTAGCGCTGACTCAGGAAGCAGCATCGTTCAGTGTGACAGCTTCTTGAACTTTATTACATCGCTCACTCTTTCCTCTCCTATTTAACAGTTGCGTTGCCGCATAGGATATCATTAACGATATCCTTGTGTGTGACAGCACACTAACGATGTCAGAACGATCACGGTCACGTGATCATTCCAAGGATATCGCTAACGATATCCTAGCGTGTAAACCCACCATAAGAGTAGTTTAGAGCAGCTTTTGGGAAAAAAACTAAACTTTTTGATGAAGTTCTGTGTCAAAACCTGAATTGGACTCTAAATGAATCAGAAGTTAATAAAGGGCTTGTACTTCTCCACGCTGATTCCACTTTTTGTTTTACATCACAACATACCATGGTGTTTTTGCCCACAAATTGTGTGTGAAAGTCTCCTAAAAGTAGAGGGTAAGGGTATGTGCCCACAGGAAGGTTTAGTGGCGTTCAAACCGTCAGTAAACCGCTGGAAATTATCAGTTCTGAGCTCTGAAGTCTCCAGCTGTTTTCCGGCGGTTTTCCAGCGTTTTTTTTCTTTTTTTTTTTTTTTTTGAATTCTCTGTTTATTATAATTTTATAATTTCCAAGAAAATAACATCAAAGCAATAAAAAAAAAAAAAAAAAACATCAATTGTCACAAGGAATCATTACAGATTAGTTTCAATTTTGTGAAAAACAAAAGTCAACTATAACATTCCCTTCTTTTTCTTACCCCACCCCCCACCCCCATCGTCATATCTGAGTATACCATTGCTACATAGCAGTTATCAACAAATTATTAATTCTCCACTTTAAGCTTTCCTAGTGAGCCTTCCAAATCCTCCAAACAATACCATTGAGTGTTTCGAAATGGCAATACCAGTTCCTCTATCTCTGACCTAGACAAGTGATATACTATAAAGTATCTCCACGTAGCGAAAATTTTTTTCGTGTTGTTTTCTTTATCTGTAAGTGCCTCTAATCTTTCTAGTCTCATGACACGACCCAATTCTGTTCTCAAAGCGACAAGTGTAGGCGGGCTTGGGTCCAACCAAAGCCTCAAAATAAGGCGTTTAAATGCTAGCATGGCCGTGTGTAAGAATGTACGCCATTTGACAGGTATACCATGTGCAGAAAAGTCATGGAACACCCATGCCATTTTATCTAGTGGTACTCTTAAGCCCAGGACATCTTCGACCCATTTTTGTACTAGAGACCGCTTCCCCTTTATCGCTTCACACTCCCATATTCCATGGAAGAGATCAGATTTGGGCAATGCACACTTCGGGCACGTCTGTCTCCTGTCCGGATTATGCACCGATGGAGGGATATTGAAACCCCATATTGCCCTATGGATCAAGCGATAAAATGTGTCACGCCATCTCTCATCAATTACATGGCGTCGTATCTCTGTCCATCCCATAAGTATCTCCTCCCCCACTCCTTCCTCATCCAATCTCGTCTCCCATCCTTTGAAGAGATTTGTTGTTCCAGAGGGAATCAGATTGCTTCGGAGGTTAAGATATATAGAGGAAATATTGGCCATAGGAGCCTCTTGAGACAGTAGATTGTCCAATACCGACGCACGGCATTCCGAACTGATATCGCGTAACCTCGAAAACAAGTGACCCCTGATTTGGGCATATTGCAGGATATTAGAAGAACCCAATCGCCACTTCTTATCTATCTCATCTAACGTCATCCATCTATTGTCAGGAGCCCAAATTAAGTCCTTCATAGTCCTAATCCCTCTGTCCCGCCATGAAGAGAACAACGCGTTATCAGAACCCTGTGGGAAATCTGGGTTACCCCAAAGCGGGGTGTGTTTCGTAACTCTCCACGTTAGTCCCATCTTACATCTGACAGCCTTCCACGCCGCTCTAGTGTCTCGGAACAAGATAGAATGTTTGATGTGTGGGTCGAGAACATTGGCTGGGGCGTGAAGAATCGCTCCCAGATCCCATGGCGTGCACCACTGCTCTTCAAGTTCATAGTCTGAGTGAAAATCGTGCCTCTTAACCAATTTATTGCATGCCTGAAGACGCAAGCCAAGTTGTAGCCCCGTACATTGGGGAAGGCCAGGCCGCCTTCCTCCTTGGGAAACATTAGTGTTCGCAATTTGATCCTGCTTCTTCTCCCTCTCCAGAGGAAGCCGGAGAATGCTCTATTCAGCCTATTTACATCTACGTGACGGAGCAGAAGTGGTATCGTCTGTAGAGGGTAAAGCAGGCGTTGAAAGCTCACCATTTTAATCAGATGTACTCTGCCTAGTAAAGACAACGGGAGAGGCCTCCATCTCTCCAATTCCCGCTCAATCTTTAATATGATGGGTTGAAAGTTTAGACGGTATATATCTCTGGCATCATTCCCCAAGGTAATGCCTAAATATTAAATTTCTTTAGTAGCTACTGTAATCCCCTTGTATGTGCCCTGTCTCCGCTCGTCCCGCAAGACCTTTCTGCCTTCCTCAGTGAGGGGCATGATCTCACATTTTGTCAAATTTAGACGGAACCCTGAAATCCTATGAAATTCATCAAACCTCTCCAGAACTCCCCCAAGATCCCCCGCAGGGTCATCCATATATAAAATAATATCGTCAGCGAACAAGTTCGCCTGTAGTGTCGTCTTCCCCACCTTTATTCCTGCAAAACTACTTGGTCCGTTGAGGTATCTCGAAAGAGGTTCGATTGCTAAGTTGAACAAGAGCGGAGACAGGGGCATCCCTGTCTAGTCCCTCTTTCCAGTTTTATGAAATCTGATAGGAATCCCGGGGTGTGTACTCGTGCTCTTGGGTTGGCATATAGTACTCCCAAAAAACTCCGAAAGTTGCCCATCAACCCCATTTTGTCTAAGACTTGCCCCAGCCATGGCCATGCCACACTATCAAATGCTTTTTCTGCATCTAGTATGACCATGGCTGGAGCCCCCCCCACTCTATTATCTCCCAACCTCACCGCCTCCAGCACCATCAGTGCTTTACGGACATTGCTTACCGTCGCTTTTCCTTTGATGAAACCAGTTTGCTCCTTTCCCACCCACCTTGGAAGCAACTCTGCTAGCCTATCTGCCATTATTTTGGAGATAATTTTTAAATCCTGATTGATCAGGGAAATTGGACGGAGGGAGGCCGGATCGTCCATCGGTTTATTTCCTTTAGGCAGGAGTGTAATATAAGCCACATTCATATGTTCCGGGATCTGTTCACCTTTCAAAAATCCATTATATAATAATTTCAAATGTGGAACAATTTGGTCAGCCAAGGCTTTGTATAGGCTCGCGCCAAAGCCGTCTGGGCCTGTGGCTTTATGAATGTTCAGCTGTTTAATGACATTCGATATTTCAGATTCCGATACCTCCCTGTTCAATTCCTCCAAATCTTCCTTAGACACCTCCGGCACCGGCCACTTTTCCAGCCATTGCGACCCTGATGTACTATCATTCATTTTTTTACTGTATAATTCTGTGTAAAAGGAGCCTAATATGGAGTTAATCCTTTTAGGATCAGCTGTAGAATCTCCATTCTGATCTTTCATAGTCACTATTCGTGTTGTATTATTCCTACCTTTGGCCAAATGTGCCAGTATTCTGCCAGCCTTGTCCCCATATCTATGTAGTACGGCATCCCTGGCAGATTTGCCCATGATTTCCCGTTTTCGAGCCCACACATCAAAGTTCCCCCTCGCTTCCATCCAAGTTTTTTTATTATCAATAGATGGGTTTTGTTGATATTGTCTGAAGTTATCACGTACGGAGTGGCTTGCCGCCAGATAGGCTGCTTGAATCTTTTTCTTAATAGATATTGTATGAGCCATTATCCTTCCACGTAAAACCGTTTTGGCCGTTTCCCAGAATAGAGACGGGCTCATTGTCTCCGGAGGATTGTAGTCTATATAGTCAGTCCACCACTCCCCCAGAAGTCGCTTGAAGTCTTTATCTTCCTTTAAAAAATGTGGGAACCGCCAGATAAAGTCAGAACCCTTGGGAAATGAGTCCCTCAACGTCAGAATTACTGGACAATGGTCCGAAATCACCATATCTGAGATTTCGGAACTTTCAATTTTCGGCAGCAAGTCTCCGCTGGCCAGTAGAAGATCGATTCTCGACCATGTACCATGAGGGTGCGAGAAATGTGTGAACTGACGGTCCTCCGGATGTTGGAGGCGCCAGACATCATGCAATTTAAGATCCTCCACTAGCCCCCGGAGAGGCCCCACCAGTGGTACCTCCAATCCCACTCTCCGAGGTTTGCCTGGTCTAGATCTGTCTTCCCCCACCTCTATGACCTCATTCATGTCACCGCCTATAAGTGTCGATGTCAACTCTCCCCTCACCAGGTCCAGTCCTAATTTAGTAAAGAAAGTGGCCCGATCTACATTAGGAGCATATACATTATGTATGTCTAGAATTCCATTGGGTGTCTACAATACCACCCGCACATGTCTCCCTTGGTCGTCATGTTGACATTGTATTAGTTTATGGGAGAACCCCTTGTTAATCAGTGTAAGGACCCCCGCCTGACGACCTATTGCTCCCGATCCATATACCTCTCCTACCCACAGCCTGTTCATTCTAAACAAGTCGTGCTGGGGGAGGTGAGTCTCCTGCAGAAGTACGATATCAGCCTTTAATCTATTCATATGTCGCAGCACCATCATACGTTTCTCTGGAGATTTCAGCCCCTTGACATTCCAGGTTATGATTTTAACCATTGTCCAATATGTAGTAACGAGCAAAATATCCCCACTGTATTGCAAGTCGAAGGCTCACCCACTGGCGAGAAGGAGCAACTTCATAATGTTTAATATGCCATGTTATGTACGCCATTTTTCCTCTATCAGTAGAAAGCTTTATCAAATTTTCAGATATACGACTATATCTCAAACTTCCTGATAACTGTACCAACTGTAAAGAAAACCACAGAGTAACCTCTTTATCACCCATTCCTCCCACCACCCCCTCTTCTTATGCAATCCTCCGTCAATAAAAAGCTTTATCAAATTCTCAGATACGTGATTATTTTCTAAACTCCCCAACATCTGTAACATCTGTAAAGAAAACCACAGAATAACCACTGTATCACCCATTCCCACCCACCACCCCCCCTTCATATACAATAACAACTATCTTCTATCAGACTTCCTTTTTTTCCCGAGGCGGACGTGGCCCTCATGGCGCCAACCATGCCACACATGTTGATAAAGTAGTTATTCCTGACCGTGCGGACAGCTTCATGTGGGAGAAAAAAAGAAACAAGGAAAGAAAGGAGAGGAAAAAAAGGAGACAAAAAACAAGTAAACCAGTGTCATCACTCCGGAGCTGTCTCAGGTCTCATTGGGCTCTTTCTCCCAGGTGGTGAGCCAGTCTGTCCAGTGTATGGTGAGCCCCTTGAGGATCTCATAAACACCCTCATTGCTTCATCAGGATCGTGCCACCTCTGGAATGTCCCATCTTCACTCTTTGTCCTGAGCACTGCAGGGTATTGTAATTGAAACTGGACTCCCCTCCTATAAAGCATACCACAGACGTCGCTGAAAGCTCTGCGTTGCTTAGCCACTATTGCCGAAAAGTCCTCATGCAGGACTACTCTGTGTCCCATGATCTCTAGTGGGCGCCTCCTGGCCCTGCATGCCCTGAGCACTCTGTCCTTGTCTTTAAAGTCAAGAAATTTGGCTATGGCCTGTCTTGGGCCTCTGGGTCTCCTATCTTGACGACTAGCGTCCGTCGCATTGAATGAGCTTTCATTACTATTTCTCAGAGGCCCTAGCCTACGTGCTCTTTCCACCCTGCAATCTCCCTGTATGCCCAGAGCCTCAGGTAGGAGCTTTTCGAATACAGTGTCCAGCTGTTGGTTTGAGACAGATTCAGGGAGGCCGGTCAAACGTAAATTACTCCTCCTAGACCGGTTCTCCAAATCCTCCATTTTGTCAGACATTTATGCATTATTCTTACGGACCTCTGCTAGTTCTTGTTCTTTAGTTATTAATCTGTCCTCTAGATCTGAGACCCTCTGTTCGAGCTGGTCTAATCTGCCAGTGTGTCGTGCTGCGGTCTCCTGTAGTTCCTCCACTGCCTCTCTTACAGCGACACGCACCGCGGCTGTTAGTTCTCCCTTTAGGGACTCAAACATGCTGTGCAGCCCCGTTGGGGACTCATCATTTGGGCTCCGGGGTGATACGGTTCCCCCACTTTGGCCCCTGGGTTGTCCCTGGCTGCTGCGGGCTCCCCCCTGCTCCCTCCGGTCTGACCTTTGTTGCAGAGGGGGTTCCTGTGGAGCACTCTCCTTCCTCTTTATCTGCTGCGCGGGCGCCGCCATCTTGTGCCTTCCCGCCACCTTCTCCGTCTGGCTCGGCCCCGCTCTCTGGCCGCCTCCTCCGCTCCGCAACCAGCGCTCCACCGTTCCTGGAGATCGCGGTGAGCTCGTTGCGTCTCTCACTGCCGTCTGCCCGTTCCCGGGGGTCTGAATTGCCGTTCAGTGGCCTGTTGGCGCCCGGAGCTCTTCCAGCGTTTTTTTTCAGCGTGTGCACAGCGTTTTTCAGTCGGTTTTTCCAGCGGTTTTTCCGGCGGTTTTCTATGGCGGATTTTGTTCATGGAACCGATCAAAAACCGCTGAGAAGAATTGACATGCTCTATGCTGCTAAACCGCTGGGAAACCGCTCAACCGCGGGCAGATCCGCTCACATAAACCGACTATGTGTGCACAGCGGTTTCTAAATTACATAGGGTTACATGTAAGTCCTAACGCTGCTTAGGATTTACATAAATTTAAATAAAACCAATGCTAAACCGCCGGCAGTTTTCGCTGCTAAACCGACGTTAAACCTTCCTGTGGGCACATACCCTAATTGTGCCAGTCTCTGCTCCTTTTTTGCAGCATATCACCAACAGTAGATGGGGCAAAGTGATGGCTATGTCAGCTGGAATCCATGGGTAACTGGGTTTTTTTTGGCTTGGGTTCTCATAATTATATAATTTTCAGTTGGATCAATATTGTCTATAGTGTCATAAATAGTATCCAGTAAAGTTAGATGAATAGAAGTGCAATAATGTATAATTTGTATAAAGTCATCCTTATGTAAATGCAGCATTTACAATTACATGTTTTGATGCAGTTTAATTATTTTCGGTTTCTCTGTGATCAGAGTATACACAATGGATCATATGTTCCTAGTATCATGTACATAAACGAGAGATTTTCTTTACTTATGCTATATCCTGTCTAAGCAATCCTATGTAAATATAATGGGATTGTCCACTACTTAAAGGGATCCTGTCACCTCCAAAACGCCTCCTAAGCTAGCAAAACATGTCCCTGCAGCATATTATCACTAATCTCACACTCCTTTTGTCTCCTAAAAGCATCCTGTGAAAGTGCATGAAAACTTTTTAATACTCATTAGTGATTATAATTAGCAGGGGCTATATTCTTTAGTCCTTAGGGCAGACTGTTTTGTAGCTCCAGGATCCACCCTCTCTCTTTCTATGTGCTTTGCTTGTGCAGGCTTTACCTCCCCCCTCTCTATCACTCACAGAATGCAAATCATTAGTCCTGCCTTCAGCTGCACATCACAGCAGCACAGACAGAGAGAGAGGGTGGATCCTGGAACCTGCAAAACAACACACCCTAAGGGCTAAAGAATATAGCCCCTGCTAATTATAATCACTAATAAATGAGTATTAAAACGTTTTTATGCACTTTCACAGGATGCTTTTAGGAGACAAAAGGAGTGTGAGATTAGTGATGGGAAGCTGCAGGGACATGTTTTGCTAGCTTAGGAGGAGTTTTGGAGGTGAAAGGATCCCTTTAACTCTTCTTTTTCATTTCAAAAATTCTTTTTATTGTTTTACAAGATATGAAGATGATAATCAGATAATTACAGAAAAGAAGAATTCAGCTCGTGACAACCGGTGTAAAATGATTAAATAATTCCAAACATATGTTTAAATATGGTTATTGTCAGATTATTTAGAGAAAGTTAAGCACAAGAGGAAGATGGCATAGTAAATGAGAGAGGAATAGAGGATAGGTAGGAGAATAGGAAAGAGAATAATAGATTGGAGGGGGAGTAAGAGGCGGGGAGGGTGGGTCAGGAGGTGGAGCCTAGAGGATCTCTGTTGAGTAAATGAGGCGAGGGGTCAAGATTACGGTACTATGAGCGACTTTTTGAAGAGTACCCAAGCTCGCCAGTGGTTATTAACAGATGCTTGTGTGTGGTTCACAGAGGCAGCTAGTTTCGCTACTAGATATAGTTGGTCAGTTTTATCAATTAACGACTGAAGAGTCGGGATTTGAGGAGATCCCCATACCGTTGGTAAAAGAAGTTTCGCTGCAGCCAATATTGTACAGATTAACACAGAGAACTCACCATGGGAAGCGTCTAGGGGTAGATTTAACAGGACGACTTCAGGGGATAACTTGATATTTCGTTTAGTCACATCTCTGATCAGGCGTGTCGTCTGGTTCCAGTAGGGGATCAGGGATGGACAATGCCACCAAAGGTGGATGTAGTTCCCGTTCACATCACCACAACGCCAGCAATTCGTAGGGAATTGTGTCTTCCATTTGTGTGTTCTCAGCGGATCAGTATACCAGCGGGAGAGAATTTTGTAGGAGTTCTCCTGTACCTTGATGCATTTAGTCGGACCATGTGAGTGGGTGTAGATATATGAAATCTGTTGAGGTGTAAACTTATATCCTAAATCTTTTTCCCAACTATGTATATATGCAAGGCGGAGAGAAGACATGGCACATTGAGGGAGCAAACACACACACGAGTAGTAGAATAGTGAAAATTATAACTTTATTAGTGCAATAGACCAAACAAGAATAAAAACAATTAAAACCATGGGGTGCCAATGCAGAACACAACGCTGAACATATGTACAAAATACAATGCTGACAAAACGTGAGCAGGATATGACACAATATCGGTGATCACAACAGGTTAGACAAAATACCGGATTGAGTTGTAGGGAAAGAACCGAGGGTGGGGATGAGAGCAGGTACGAGAAGTACTAGTGCTATTTCACCACAATATTTTACATGAATACACTTGTTAGCCCAATATAAGGTGTACAGTGTTATGGGTAACCAAAAATTCAGCAAATCATCCAATGAATAGGAGTCATTTAGTAGTCCCAAAACACAGTGGTCCCTAGGGGTGGTCACATATGGATAATAACAAAGATCTTATTCATGAGCTAACTAACCGTATAATTGGTACAATGACCACCCATATATATATTGGGTACCCCCTATTTTATGCATATAGTCAAACAGTGTAGGTCACCGTATCCACTAACAGTGGAAGATAAAGTGCATATTACCAGTCCGTAAATAGTCCGAAGTGTCAGTCCGAGGTATGAAGCGAGGTGACTGCAGGGCACCCAGGCCCCACGCGTATCGCTGCCAGGGCGCAGCTTCCTCAGGGGAAGTATAGGTCTGTTGCACATTGGAACTCATTTTATATCTGTTGGTAATTAATGATTGGATACAGCTGAGAGAGCACAATTGGACCACATGATATTGCCATAGGTGGAAGTGACATCACAATCACAACTCCGTGACCATGGTAACAAGTAAACACTATATCTTATACCCATTACAGGAAGTGGAAGTGACATCGCAGTCACAGCTCAGTGACCATGGTAACAAGTAAACACTATATCTTATACCCATTACAGGAAGTGGAAGTGACATCGCAGTCACAGCTCAGTGACCATGGTAACAAGTAAACAGTATAGCTTATACCTATTACAGGAAGTGACATAGCGGAAGTGACATCGCAGTCACAACTCAGTGACCATGGTAACAAGTAAACACTATATCTTATACCTATTACAGGAAGTGGAAGTGACATCGCAGTCACAGCTCAGTGACCATGGTAACAAGTAAACACTATATCTTATACCTATTACAGGAAGTGGAAGTGACATCGCAGTCACAACTCCGTGACCATAGTAACAAGTAAACACTATATCTTATACCTATTATAGGAAGTGGAAGTGACATCGCAGTCACAGCTCAGTGACCATGGTGACAAGTAAACAGTATAGCTTATACCTATTACAGGAAGTGACATAGCGGAAGTGACATCGCAGTCACAACTCAGTGACCATGGTAACAAGTAAACACTATATCTTATACCTATTACAGGAAGTAGAAGTGACATCGCAGTCACAGCTCAGTGACCATGGTAACAAGTAAACAGTATATCTTATACCTATTACAGGAAGTGGAAGTGACATCGCAGTCACAGCTCAGTGACCATGGTAACAAGTAAACACTATATATTATACCTATTACAGGAAGTGGAAGTGACATCGCAGTCACAACTCCGTGACCATAGTAACAAGTAAACACTATATCTTATACCTATTACAGGAAGTGGAAGTGACATCGCAGTCACAGCTCAGTGACCATGGTAACAAGTAAACAGTAAAGCTTATACCTATTACAGGAAGTGACATAGCGGAAGTGACATCGCAGTCACAACTCGGTGACCATGGTAACAAGTAAACATTATATCTTATACCTATTACAGGAAGGGACATAGCGGAAGTGACATCGCAGTCACAGCTCAGTGACCATGGTAACAAGTAAACAGTATATCGTATACTTATTACAGGAAGTGACATAGCGGAAGTGACATCGCAGTCACAGCTCAGCGACCATGGTAACAAGTAAACACTATATCTTATACCTATTACAGGAAGTGGAAGTGACATCGCAGTCACAGCTCAGTGACCATGGTAACAAGTAAACAGTATAGCTTATACCTATTACAGGAAGTGACATAGCGGAAGTGACATCGCAGTCACAACTCAGTGACCATGGTAACAAGTAAACACTATATCTTATACCTATTACAGGAAGTGGAAGTGACATCGCAGTCACAACTCAGTGACCATGGTAACAAGTAAACAGTATAGCTTATACCTATTACAGGAAGTGACATAGCGGAAGTGACATCGCAGTCACAACTCAGTGACCATGGTAACAAGTAAACACTATATCTTATACCTATTACAGGAAGTGGAAGTGACATCGCAGTCACAGCTCAGTGACCATGGTGACAAGTAAACACTATATCTTATACCTATTACAGGAAGTGGAAGTGACATCGCAGTCACAACTCAGTGACCATGGTAACAAGTAAACACTATATCTTATACCTATTATAGGAAGTGGAAGTGACATCGCAGTCACAACTCCGTGACCATGGTAACAAGTAAACAGTATATCTTATACCTATTACAGGAAGTGACATAGCGGAAGTGACATCGCAGTCACAACTCGGTGACCATGGTAACAAGTAAACAGTATATCGTATATCTATTACAGGAAGTGACATAGCGGCAGTGACATCGCAGTCACAACTCGGTGACCATGGTAACAAGTAAACAGTATATCGTATACCTATTACAGGAAGTGACATAGCGGAAGTGACCACGCAGTCACAGCTCAGTGACCATGGTAACAAGTAAACAGTATATCGTATACCTATTGCAGGAAGTGACATAGCGGAAGTGACAACGCAGTCTCACCTCAGTGTCCATGGTGTCTGCCTACCCTCCTCTGACAGCACGTAGGGCCCCAAATCTGAGGGATAAATTAACGGCGAGTCACTTTAAGCGACCCAGCACCAGGCTTGGACGGGGCGTACGACTCCATGGTTCATTTCCATGTGGTGCCTGCAACATCTGTCAATACATGACCCCTACTTATTCGTCATTTATCAATCCACAGGACTCCAAAGCACACGTGTTGAAACACTTCATTAACTGCAAGACCTCTAATGTGATTTATGGAATTATTTGCCCTTGCAACCGAGTCTACACAGGAGAAACTACACAGGAGCTTCGCAAAAGGATCCAAAGTCACATTTCTACTATCAACCTGGCACAAGCTGATAGCGCGAAAGGTAAGAAACTTAAAACAATAGCCGCGCATTTTTTACAATATCATCATGGCAATCCAAGAGGGATGAGAATTGTGGGCCTGGATTTCATACAAAATACCATCAGGGGCGGCGACATGACTAAAAAATTGCTATGTCTTGAAACACGCTGGATATATGCGCTTAACTCCATGTCTCCCGTAGGTCTCAACGAAGAATTCTTGTTCACGGGCTTCTTAGGTTGATTATCTTCATTGATGCCATGAAACCTCCCTCTGCCCCAGATCCAATTTTTCTTGAATACCAATTTGACTCGGAAAAGAATTGTCTTCTCCAAAGACCTTATTCTCATGGAAACCTGGACTTTTTATATCTTGGAAAATATCATCTACCTTAATAACGGATTTGAAACCATTGGACCTCGTAGAACAGGATTACATACCTTGGATGGACTGCCTTTATAAACTTCTATTCGTATGTTCTAAGTCGATGGTTCTCTTCCTCCCCTTTTCTTTTTGATAATTGTGGTCCCTAGGGGTCCTCCATCTGTTGTATACAAAAGTGATGATCGCTAACAACGTGGATCATCCGACCTAGAGGTGTGACATTATATCATATCAGACATCTGGAGTGATATTCTTTCACTCCATGTGTTGGCTTACTTTCTGCAATACGTATAATGTTTATTTGTTACCATGGACACTGAGTTGAGACTGCGTTGTCACTTCCGCTATGTCACTTCCTGCAATAGGTATACGATATACTGTTTACTTGTTACCATGGTCACTGAGCTGTGACTGCGTGGTCACTTCCGCTATGTCACTTCCTGTAATAGGTATACGATATACTGTTTACTTGTTACCATGGTCACCGAGTTGTGACTGCGATGTCACTGCCGCTATGTCACTTCCTGTAATAGATATACGATATACTGTTTACTTGTTACCATGGTTACTGAGTTGTGACTGCGTTGTCACTTCCGCTATGTCACTTCCTGTAATAAGTATACGATATACTGTTTACTTGTTACCATGGTCACTGAGCTGTGACTGCGTTGTCACTTCCGCTATGTCACTTCCTGTAATAGGTATACGATATACTGTTTACTTGTTACCATGGTTACTGAGTTGTGACTGCGATGTCACTTCCGCTATGTCCCTTCCTGTAATAGGTATAAGATATAATGTTTACTTGTTACCATGGTCACCGAGTTGTGACTGCGATGTCACTTCCGCTATGTCACTTCCTGTAATAGGTATAAGATATACTGTTTACTTGTTACCATGGTCACGGAGTTGTGACTGCGATGTCACTTCCACTTCCTATAATAGGTATAAGATATAGTGTTTACTTGTTACCATGGTCACTGAGTTGTGACTGCGATGTCACTTCCACTTCCTGTAATAGGTATAAGATATAGTGTTTACTTGTCACCATGGTCACTGAGCTGTGACTGCGATGTCACTTCCACTTCCTGTAATAGGTATAAGATATAGTGTTTACTTGTTACCATGGTCACTGAGTTGTGACTGCGATGTCACTTCCGCTATGTCACTTCCTGTAATAGGTATAAGCTATACTGTTTACTTGTTACCATGGTCACTGAGTTGTGACTGCGATGTCACTTCCACTTCCTGTAATAGGTATAAGATATAGTGTTTACTTGTTACCATGGTCACTGAGTTGTGACTGCGATGTCACTTCCGCTATGTCACTTCCTGTAATAGGTATAAGCTATACTGTTTACTTGTTACCATGGTCACTGAGCTGTGACTGCGATGTCACTTCCACTTCCTGTAATAGGTATAAGATATAGTGTTTACTTGTTACCATGGTCGCTGAGCTGTGACTGCGATGTCACTTCCGCTATGTCACTTCCTGTAATAAGTATACGATATACTGTTTACTTGTTACCATGGTCACTGAGCTGTGACTGCGATGTCACTTCCGCTATGTCCCTTCCTGTAATAGGTATAAGATATAATGTTTACTTGTTACCATGGTCACCGAGTTGTGACTGCGATGTCACTTCCGCTATGTCACTTCCTGTAATAGGTATAAGCTTTACTGTTTACTTGTTACCATGGTCACTGAGCTGTGACTGCGATGTCACTTCCACTTCCTGTAATAGGTATAAGATATAGTGTTTACTTGTTACTATGGTCACGGAGTTGTGACTGCGATGTCACTTCCACTTCCTGTAATAGGTATAATATATAGTGTTTACTTGTTACCATGGTCACTGAGCTGTGACTGCGATGTCACTTCCACTTCCTGTAATAGGTATAAGATATACTGTTTACTTGTTACCATGGTCACTGAGCTGTGACTGCGATGTCACTTCTACTTCCTGTAATAGGTATAAGATATAGTGTTTACTTGTTACCATGGTCACTGAGTTGTGACTGCGATGTCACTTCCGCTATGTCACTTCCTGTAATAGGTATAAGCTATACTGTTTACTTGTCACCATGGTCACTGAGCTGTGACTGCGATGTCACTTCCACTTCCTATAATAGGTATAAGATATAGTGTTTACTTGTTACTATGGTCACGGAGTTGTGACTGCGATGTCACTTCCACTTCCTGTAATAGGTATAAGATATAGTGTTTACTTGTTACCATGGTCACTGAGCTGTGACTGCGATGTCACTTCCACTTCCTGTAATAGGTATAAGATATAGTGTTTACTTGTTACCATGGTCACTGAGTTGTGACTGCGATGTCACTTCCGCTATGTCACTTCCTGTAATAGGTATAAGCTATACTGTTTACTTGTTACCATGGTCACTGAGCTGTGACTGCGATGTCACTTCCACTTCCTGTAATGGGTATAAGATATAGTGTTTACTTGTTACCATGGTCACTGAGCTGTGACTGCGATGTCACTTCCACTTCCTGTAATGGGTATAAGATATAGTGTTTACTTGTTACCATGGTCACGGAGTTGTGATTGTGATGTCACTTCCACCTATGGCAATATCATGTGGTCCAATTGTGCTCTCTCAGCTGTATCCAATCATTAATTACCAACAGATATAAAATGAGTTCCAATGTGCAACAGACCTATACTTCCCTGAGGAAGCTGCGCCCTGGCAGCGATACGCGTGGGGCCTGGGTGCCCTGCAGTCACCTCGCTTCATACCTCGGACTGACACTTCGGACTATTTACGGACTGGTAATATGCACTTTATCTTCCACTGTTAGTGGATACGGTGACCTACACTGTTTGACTATATGCATAAAATAGGGGGTACCCAATATATATATGGGTGGTCATTGTACCAATTATACGGTTAGTTAGCTCATGAATAAGATCTTTGTTATTATCCATATGTGACCACCCCTAGGGACCACTGTGTTTGGGACTACTAAATGACTCCTATTCATTGGATGATTTGCTGAATTTTTGGTTACCCATAACACTGTACACCTTATATTGGGCTAACAAGTGTATTCATGTAAAATATTGTGGTGAAATAGCACTAGTACTTCTCGTACCTGCTCTCATCCCCCACCCTCGGTTCTTTCCCTACAACTCAATCCGGTATTTTGTCTAACCTGTTGTGATCACCGATATTGTGTCATATCCTGCTCACGTTTTGTCAGCATTGTATTTTGTACATATGTTCAGCGTTGTGTTCTGCATTGGCACCCCATGGTTTTAATTGTTTTTATTCTTGTTTGGTCTATTGCACTAATAAAGTTATAATTTTCACTATTCTACTACTCGTGTGTGTGTTGCTCCCTCAATGTGCCATGTCTTCTCTCCGCCTTGCATATCTGTCCACCTTGGCACGGTGAGCGACCCCCTCTTTCCCTTGATATAATTCAGATCATTGCGGTGCACCCTGTTTTCTGTTGCAACTATGTATATAGGCTCTTTTCATGGGTACATCTCTATCCAAAATGCTTTGGTAAATGGTAGAAAGGATCTTAGTAGGCCTAATCTGTCTTGCGCAGAGCGTTTCAAATGCTGTGGGATTGCGGGTAAGTGCCGTATCGAATCGGATATTGTGCAGGAGGGATTGTAGAGTCTTATATTGGAGGAAATTAATAGATTCGAGGCCAGGTATTTTGTGCAGATTAGTTAACGGAAGAAGTGCTCCGTCTGCATATAATTGATCCGCTGTTAGGCTGGCAAATAGTCCGGTGCGGTATTTGCTGGGGTTGTGTATTAGGTTCGCTCCCATTAGTATATCTAACAGGGTAAGGAGAGGAGTCGATGGGGGTATCAAGTAGGTATGTATATTGGTCCATATTCGTAGAAGTGTGCTTGTGAGAGGGTTATGTTGGCGTTCAGGTGATATGTCACTGCAGTGCGTCAGTAGGAGGGGGCGGAGGGGCTGTGGAGATAATTTGTTTTCTATATCAATCCATAATTTGTTGTGTGTGTGTCGTATGATATCAACAGAGCGTGAGAGGACTGCTGCGTGGTAATAGATTTTAATATCTGGTGCGCCCATTCCTCCTTTTACTTTTGGAAGAGAGAGAGTGCGGAGATTTAAGCGGTGTCTCTTATGTTTCCAAATGTATGCGTAAAGAAGAGAGTTGACCTTGCGTAAATACGCATTAGGGACATGTATTGGTAACATAGAGAAGAGGTAAGTAAATTTAGGCAGGATGAGGCTTTTGAGGATATTCTTACGACCCATCCAGGATAAGAAAGGGTCACGCCAAGTTTTCATAGTGGCAGTTACTCTGTCTAATAAAGGGGGGTAGTTGAGGGAGAAAAGAGCTTTATGAGTTCTGCTAATTTTTATGCCTAGATAAGTGATGTGCGATTTGGGCCATGAGAACGGATATGTGGTTTTTAATCTGGATAGGATTGGTAGTGGGACGTTCAGGTCTAAGGCCTCCGATTTTGATGTGTTTATTTTAAAATTGGTGAGGGCACTGTAATTGTCAAATATTTTTAATAAGGGAGGGAAGCTTTTAGAAGGATTGGTCATGAATATGAGTAAATCGTCTGCGAAAGCAGCTGTTTTATGATGCGTCCCTCCTAGTGTAATGCCTTGAATCTTTTTATCAAGCTGAATGTCAATCAGCAGGGGTTCCATTGCTAGGATAAATAATAGAGGGGATAGTGGGCACCCCTGTCTCGTGCCATTGTGTATGGAAAAGGTATCTGTTAGGGAGCCATTGATGCTGATGCGAGCAGTTGGGCTGGTGTACATTTTTAAAATCGCCGCAACTAGTTGGGTCGGGATGCCGAAGCTAAGCAACGTCTCTTCTAGGTATAACCAGTCCACCCTGTCAAAGGCTGTTTCAGCGTCCGTTCCCAGGAGGACCAGTGGAATTTTTTGTCGGTTGGCATAATGAGTAAGGTGCAGTACCTTCAGCACGTTGTCCCTCCCCTCTCTTCCCCCACAAATCCAGTTTGGTTTAGTGAGATTTTGTCCGGAAGGTAGGCAGCTACTCGACGAGCGATCATACTGGCGAAAATTTTTAAATCAACATTTAGTAAGGAGATCGGTCGGTAGCTGCTACACATTTCCCGGTCTTTCCCTTCTTTGTATATTAGGGATATTTTTGCTTCTAAGGATTGAGCCGGGAATCGACTACCTTGCAATATGGAATTGTACATATTCAGCATGTGTGGTTGTAGGATCGAGGGGAAGGACTTGTAGTAGGCACAGGGTAATCCATCTGGTCCCGGCGCTTTGTTGGGTGGGCACTTTGACAGGGTGGACCGTAGTTCTTCTAAACTAAAAGGTTTGTTTAGCAGCAATTGCTGTTGTGGGGTGAAGCTCGGGAGATTTAGGCGGGATAAGTAATGTTTGATTTTTTGCCTTCTGGTTGTCTCTTCTGTTTTAGTTTCTTCGGGGCGTAGGTTATATAGTTGTGTATAATAGTGCAGAAACGCTGTTTCTATGTGGTTATAATTGGTTGTGGATCGTCCCTCCGCAGTTTTAATGGAATGTATGGAAGTGCGAGTTTGTCGTTGTTTGATTCTAGAGATCATCAGTTTCGAGGCTTTGTCGCCGTGAACATACATTTTAGTGCGCCATGAAGCGAACCATTTTGCCGTTTGTAGGAATAGGATATCTTTAAGTTGACGCCTTTTAAGGGTTAGTTGCTCCATTATTGGGGGAGTGATTAGTTTTTTGTGTTTTGTTTCTAGGTCGGAGATTTCCTCATATAGAAGATCAAGCTGTCTCTGTTGCTGTTTATGAATGTACGCTGTGATTGAAATGAATTCTCCTCTGACCACAGATTTGTGAGCTTCCCAGAGCATCGGCGCCGCAACCTCACCATTATCGTTTTGAGCAAAATACTGCTCCAATGTTTTGGTTATGCGAGAATGAGTGGAGGGGCTGTCGAGCACCGACTCAGTGAGTCGCCACGATCTGTGAACTGGGAAGGTCTTGTGTAGTGTCAGCGCCATCGTTACGAAGGAGTGGTCTGAGAATATGTTAGGGTTAATATTCGTTGATCTTACTTTAGCAAGGGTGTTTTTGGAGACAAAGAAGTAATCTAATCTATGGTAAGAGGCGTGTGGGTGAGAATAGAAGGTATAGTCGCGGTCATCTGGGTGTAGGTATCTCCATACATCTAGCAGTTGGAGCTCGCGGAGATGGACTTTGATTTTATTAAGATCACCTTGTGAGTATGTACTTTTCTTCGTTGTGGTGTCTATTAGCGGGTTTAGTGCAATATTAAGATCTCCCCTACTATCAGTGTGCCTTCACGGAAATCTCCTATTTTCCTCAAAGTCGAGTGGAGCCATTTTAGAAGTTTTTTGTTGGGAGCATATAGGCAACAAATTGTAACTAAATTACCAGCTAGTAGACCTTTGAGGAAAATATAGCGGCCGTTAGTGTCAATTAGATGTTCTCGAGTTTGGAAAGGGATTCCCTTCTTTATAGCAATCGAAACCCCCGTGACCGGGGTTGCGGTGATGTGGCATGGAACCAGGTATCATAGTGCGACCGGTCAAAGTTAGGTAGTTTTTCAGGGGTAAAGTGAGTTTCCTGTATCAACAGCACATCTGCCGCATGTTTCTTAAGTAGATCTAGAGTGTGTCTCCTCGGTATGGGGGAGTTAAGCCCTTTAGCATTGAGCGTAGCAAAGGTAAATACCTTATGTTGAGATGCCATCAATGGGGGGTTGATGCCAGATAGGTGTGGGTTTGATTCGATTGGTCCTCGACTCCATCCTCATGATCGGGGGGGGTGGTTAGGTGGGAAGGAAGGAAAGTAAGCAGAAAAGTAGGGAGAAAAGACAACAGAAAAGAGAAAAGCATTAATAACATTTCCATTGCAATCATGCACGACATGTCTAACGATCAGCGACACAGCGATGTGGTCCATATGGGGAGGATTAGCTATGTTTCCACCATAGTTAGATAGTACCTGCTGTGGTATTAAGGAGATGGGGTTGGGGGGGGAGGAATGGGTTTCATGGTGTGGGTGGAGGGGTAGAGGGTAAGGGGTGGGTAGAAGGGCAAGTGGTAGTAGGTACGCAGGAACATCTATACGGTATCTATGAGTACAGGACTTCTGTGGGTCTAGAAGTCAAACATATTATAAAACAAAGATATAACCTAACATTACTGTAGAAAGCAGTATAACTTGTATAACATAAAGGTCACTCTTGTAAGAATGACTAGACCACACTCTTTATTCTAGTAAGGCCGCGGGTAATACAATTAGCCCGCCAGACAGAAAGGCACAGGGTAGCTGTGCATTATTTAGGGGTTCGAGTGTCATGGTGGTATGGGGTGGGGAATGGGGGGGAAGGGGGGTGGAGGGGGGGGATAAAGGAGGGAGTTGGGTGGATGGGTGGTAGGTAAATGTAGGGTTAAGGGAGTAGCTTGTTTGGTTTTAAGGGTATGAGAACCCAGTATCGGATTAGCAACATTCCAATCAATGGCGTGTGAGAGTGATCAGTGAACACGGTGTTAAAGAAGAGTCAGCTAACAAGCGGACGAGAAAGAGTCCTTCGTATCCTGTAGCGAAGACATCAGGTCGTTTCCATTCCATCCTTTGGCGGTGGTGTCTTGGACATCTTTTTTCGAAGGCGCTGTGATTTCGGAGTTCCTGTGACTTGCCATGGAGGAGTGACTTGGAGGGGTTCCTGTAGAGACGCTGCATGGAAGGCCTCCAGGTCAGGGTAAGACTGTAATTCAATGCTTAGTGATTGGCAGACGTCCCTGATGTCCCCCGATGTCCTGGCCGTTAGTTTCTTTTCACCGGCTGTGATGAAGATACCGAAAGGGAACAGCCAGCGGAAGCGATAGCCCTTTTGTATCAAAATATCTGTAAAAGGTTTAAGCAAGCGTCTCTTCTTTAGGGTTATGGCAGAGATGTCTTGGAACAATTTCAGTTGAGAATTCTCATATTCAATAGTCTCTGCCTCCCTGGCTCTCCGTAAGATGAGTTCTTTTGTTCTGTAGTCTAGGAAGCGACACAGTACATCACGGGGCGGGTCATTTTGGTTTGGCTTGGGTCTTAGTGTTCTGTGAACTCTAATAATCTCCATGTCTTTAGGGTCGTCCTCTCGGAGCAGCTTATTAAAGATTTCATTCACAGCTGAGGGCAGGGCTTCAAACGCAATTGATTCTGGGAGGTATTTTATGCGGATATTGTTTCTACGCTCACGGTTTTCGTGATCCTCAAGTGTGGAATGGATGGCGTGTATTTGAGTTTCGTGAGCATTTAGGCAGTCCAGTAATTTATTAGTTTGCTTCATCGTGGTCACCTGGTCATTTTCCACTGCCCCCAGTCTATGACCTTGTTGAGCCAAATCTAATTTTATCTCAGCGAGCTCCTTGCTGATCGGTTCTATGGCTTTCGTCAATATACGCTTTATGAAAGAGCGGGTGACCTTATTATCTTTACGGTCCATCTCTGCTTCCGAATCGCTCTCAGCGTCAGAATCGGACGCATCAGCCAACAGCTGGTACGTACGTTTGGTAGATT
The DNA here is from genome assembly GCA_033576535.1 of Allobates femoralis. Taxonomy (NCBI): domain Eukaryota; kingdom Metazoa; phylum Chordata; class Amphibia; order Anura; family Aromobatidae; genus Allobates; species Allobates femoralis. The sequence continues at coordinate 359,083,902 of JARQOC010000001.1, forward strand.
TGGGATGAGTCGTGAGGTCAGTTTGTTTTGAGAGGAATTTATCCACATCGGCCTGGGTAACCGGATTAGTCGGTTTAGATGATGTTCGGGGAGTTTTAATGCTTGTCTTCCCCATTTTTAGCTATGGTTCTGTGGAATGTTCTTTTAATCGATCTTTATTAAGCTTCCCTAGGCCACATGCCGTTAACTAGGCAGACATGATGTACATTGATTGTGACAGCTTAGAAAATGTCACTTTGCAGTAAGTAGGCAACATTCAGTAAAGCGCCTGCCCCCTCCGGTGGTGAAAGACAGAACAGCTTGACAGCAGCGCAGCAGGGGTTAATACTGTTCCAGGGGCTTGATAATTCAGGGAGAGCTACCTGAGTTATATTGTGGATCAGGATCCAGAAGGAGCCAGGGTGCAGCACTCCTGGAGGGGAGATATGGAGGCGAGTAGAGAGATTAGAGTGGCTGTTTATTATTTATATATGTTCCGACAGCAGGGGAGAAGGGCACCCTGTGCTTCTGTGGGCATCTGTCTTTACTGTTTTGAGCCTGCTCTGAATGTCTTTCAGATGAAATACTGCCTCTGTCTCCAAGTCCCTGGACACAGTGCTTATCTGCAGATGGGCAGCACTGTGATATCTGCAGGAAGAGAGACTTTGATGTCTGGCTGATGTTTGTATTACGGCCCGGGATTTAACTTAGGCTCCCCCTGCCCCCTCCTGAGTGCCTGGGACTTTTTATTGATGCTCCTGTCCTGGAATAGTAATGTTATCAACTCCCAGGCTGTCAGCAATAGCAGGAGTGTGTCTCCTCTTACCCGCTCCACTGGTCTGCGTACAGCAGGTCCCGCTCTTAGGTGACGGCTCCCTATGGTGTCCTGGAGATTTCTTCACGAGCCAGGTCACTGTTAGCAGCTCCTGTCTGCCTACGGGGCTGGCGCGCGGTAACAGGCTCCCGCAGCAGTGCACAGCCGGTCACCCGGCTCAGTCTCAGGTCACTTCAGGGGCGCCCGAGCCTCCCTGCACATCCACAGCTGCAGTCCTTCTCACCTCCCAGCACCACCAGCAGCAGGGTCCGTCTCACGGGCTTCCTATTAATGGCAGCCGGCAGGAAAGCTCCTCACTCACCCCGACCGCCTGTCTCTCCCTGACCGCAGCTCCTCTCTCTCTCCCTCAGGCGCAGCGTCGGCAGTAGAGCCTCTGATGTACACGGCCACAATCACCAGGGGGACAGGGAGCTTCCAGGCACCGCGCTCAGCTCAGTCCCGCGTGCAATGAGGGGGAGGCCAGGCAAATCCCTCTCAAGGAGCTCCTCCAGGGTCCAGGGCTCTACAGAACCGGGTCACCTGTAGTCCTTGATGTCTGTAGGACGCCACCAGGTCCGGTCCGGGCTGCTGCTCTGTTCCCCTGGGGCAGGATGTCACGGATCCTGTGGGGCAATGTGGAGCTCCCTGGGGTGCGTCCTTCCTAGTCGGCGGCCATCTTGGATCCCCTTTAACTCTTCTTAATAGAAAGGGTGCCCCATGTGAAATACTACTCAATTACCCAGAACTGCTCTTTTCCACCTATATCAGCTCTGCCTGTGATCATGTGATATGATTAGGTTACCATTTATTTACTGCAAAATGAAATCTCAATCAGGAATTAATATAAACAATTTTTCTCCTTCGCCTCATTGAGGGACACAGACCGTGGGTGTTATGCTGCTGTCCACTAGGAGGCGACACTAGTCAGAATCTGCAAAAGAGTTAAGTGGCTCCTCCTCTGCAGTATACACCCCTGGAGCAGGAAGTGCTTCTCCAGTTTTTGCTTAGTGTCTACGAGGCACACACAGATTTTTTAGTGCTCCTAAAAAAAACAAAAACTTCCTTTTTGGATTTTTTTCTTCAAGAAGAAGAAAAGTGAGTCTCTGACGAGACTCCCAGCATGGTCCCTCCTCGGCCCCCCACTGTTGGGGGTGCCTGGTTGGGGTCGACTTTTCCCCTAACATGCCGCTCCCACCTCGGCCCCCCCAATGTTGGGGACGCCGGGATGAGGTTGAGACAATGATCCTCCCTCCCCATTTCCCCACTGTTGGGGTTACTGGGTTGAGGTCGAAGCGAAGGACAAGGCACCTGACGGTGGAGCAGCATCCCTCCCTAAATACTCCTTTGAGTACTCTGGGTCCTCTGCGGGGGCCTACTATATCCCAGCAAAGGGAGATCTCTCCCTAGCAGGGACACAGCTTGCCTGTGTCCCTGCAGCAGCCAGCAGGGCTGCACCTTGATGATCACAGAGGACCCAGCACGCTGGGTCCTCTGTGGGGGCCCACATCCCGCCACCGCTGTCTGCCCAGGGGGTCAGGCGGGGTCCGGTTTAGTTCCGGACCCCTTCCCCCGCACCTCCGCGCCGCCCTGGCCCCATTTGCGGCCACAGGTCTCAAATTTAGGCCGCGGCTTCTCCACACCCCCCGGATGACGAGGATGACGCTGCCAGCGTCATAGCAGGGGGCGGACCAGAGCAGAGAGGGCGTTTTTTTACATGAGATTCGCTCTTTTTCCAGCACCCCGATCCCCTCCCTCCTCATCACTCCATCTCGGCCATTATCAGCAGCCAGTCTCCGGGGGGCTCAGGATGAGGATGACCCCTCTCCTCTAAGCAGCGGGGGCCATTAAAGGATTCTGGCACTGCTCCTGTCACCGCAGCTGCCAGCCTTGAACCCCGCACACAGCAGCCACATATACAGGCTAACTTGTGTGCAGACACTGTGCACACACTACATACATGTAGGTCAGCTGTCCTGTGTGCGGACAGTCACGTGCCCACAACCTTGCTGGCATGGCGGCACATATGCACAGCCAGCAGGGGTTACAACAAGCACTAGTTCCCTCACAAACACGGGGAGCCCAACAGTGCTTCCTCCCTGCCGTGCCCTTCAAGGCACACTAGTGCAGCCGGGGCCTTGGTTTTAGGAGTTCTACAGTTCCTGCAACAAAGGGAAGAGGGACATACAGCAGAGCCTGCCACGCCACATAGGTACGGTCGGTCTGCAATGCCTCCCATCATTTTCTGGCTTCTCCAACAGCCATGGCTCAGCATCCGCTATGCGGGGGTACAGCGAGCACAGCACTGCGGGGGGGCACACGCACAGCAACTCTGGAGAGTACAATGCGCAGCTTCGTCGTGCGGTAGTCTCCCAACGAAAACGGCAGGACATTCAGCAGCGATATCTCCTGCTCCAGCTTGTCCCCCCTCAGGACACCGTGTAAAGAGCAATACCATACTACGAGGAGCAGTGTAACTTCCTCTACAGTAGTAATCAGCGCACGGGCCACAGCACGTATTGTTTTTTCCTAACACCGTGCCAGATGCAGGTACCTGTTGGTACACTTGTCCAAACTTATGGCTTTGCCCTGGGGAGCTGGATTGAAGCGAGACACCGAAATGCCTATTCCTTGGTCCCCCAACGTTGGCGGAGCCCAGTTACTATTCCAACGGCTCAAAATACTCGTCCATCAGACGCCTCCCCAGGCCCCCACACAGTTGAGAGAACTAGGTTCTGGTGGAATTACTAAGAGCTTAACTCGCAGGTTTCTTCCTTGGCCCTCCATTGTTGGAGAGCCCAGTTGAAGTTGATGTAATCTACAATTACCTGACAACTGCAAGGGTCCCAGGACCGTTTGCCAAGTCTCTCCAAATCCCACAGCTGGAGTTCTGGTTGGCGGTGATGACAGTCAAGTCTCACAAGGCGCAGGCTGAAACTCCGTAATCCGCAACTGCACAAGTAAGAACCTAAGACCCATAGCACACTCCCTCCTCAGCTCCCCACTGTTGGAGGCACTGGGTCGTGGCCAAGATTGCTCTATGCCATACTCCTTCCTCGACTCCCCTCTGTTGGGGACTCGGGTTGAAGCTGTGATGGCCCAAGGCCTGGCCGGCCTCCGTCTACAAAACTACAAAAACGAAACTCTGGGTTGCAGAACCTGGAATACGAGCCCTGTTGCCAATCTCCTCCCTATACCTATATTAGGTACTTGGGTTGAGATGACACGTGCGAGCACTCTGCACAGCCCGCTTCAAAGCAGGACCTCGCAGACCCCCGACCGCATTAACCAATGGATAGCCCCTTCTGGACCCCGTATGACCGTGGCCCGAACATTCTTCCACGCATACTGTCCCTTCTCGACTCAGGAGTCAAAAAGAGAATACTCACGGTGGGATAGCGCTCGCTGTGTGCAGCGCAGGACACCGGCGACCGAACTATCGTGGGCGCAGCCTCCGGTTTCGGCCAGCGCTGCTCCTGACTTCCGGCTCCCTCCGGACCTCCGCGCCGGGCCTCTGCCGTTCCCGGGTCCCGCGATTTACGCGAGGCCCCGGCTTCAGCCTAGCCGTGACATCACTGGCTTACCCGCCCTTCGCCCGCCACGCCCGCCCTCCTCCTGACGTCGGAGCCTCCGAAGCGTCAGCACAGGGAGTGGGGCGAGGCCAAAAAGGACTGAAGCAAAGCTTTTTCCCAGCCTGAAGTTGGCAATGTCTATACTACAATTCAGCAGTCTCCCATATCTGGAAGACTCTTTTATCAATGCATGACTTCCAAGGGCTGCGAACACAGTGGCACTTACACCGTGCTGGTTAAGAAGACTCGGTAGAATCGACCTCCACAGGTCTACCACAATTCCAGGACACATGCTGCAGCACAGCACAAAAAAAAAAAAAAAAAGAAGAAAAAAGCTTTCCAGGAGTCCCAGCTCCGCTGCATACTCCTGACGGCCACATGCTACAGCATCACGTATGGAGTCTCAGCCATATTGGATGCACAGCATCGCATGGACACGGCGGCCTTTAGTTGCACATCCACAGCTCTAGTTAAATTTCCCCAGACAAGGTACGGATTCTTCGCCTGGGAATCCGCAGCCTCAGTCAGAGGTCTCCCCAATCCTTCACAACTGCTATAAGAGTCCTAGACAGCATAGTAGCAGCTTGGAAGTCAGCTCCATTGGCTCAGCTGAATCGCCGGCCTTTGCAATTATCCATGCTTAGGTGTTGCACGAGAACAGGATGGAGTGCGATGTACCCCCATCACAATGCACATGGCAGTAGTCTTGCCCTGTCTCGAAGATGCCCCTCAATCTACGAACATTTGTGCAGTATCTCTAGTACTGAAATCATTCAGTCACCTTCTGGCATTCGAACATGTCAGGATACAGTCAGACAATGCCACAACTGTGGCATATGTCGACCACCAGGGTGGAACCTGCAGTCTCTAAGCGATGACAAGCTCGCCACATCCTTTACTAGGTGGGATCCTTGGAACACTGTATTGCCAGTTGTTCTCATACCAGGCGTACACATCTGGGAGGCGGATTTCCTAATCCACCAAGGGATGGACTCAGGGGACTGGCCCCTTCATCTAGAAGTCCTCTGTCGAAACACCAACGCCAGGACACCACAGATATGGACCTGACGGAGTCACTCCTTAATGACACGGTCCCGGCCTTCCTGGCCTGATCTCAGGATCCATAGTCAGTGGGACAGCCGCACTAGTCCAAGCCTGGACAGGTATCCATCTCTCCTATATTCTTTCCCCTAACAGATAGTCTGGAATATCAAACGAGAATGTCGCGGGATTGTCTTCGCGGTCTCAGACTGACCACACGCGCTTGGAGCTCAGACTCATCCAATTGATAGCAGCAGTACCAGGACGTCTCACAGACAGTCCAGACCTGCTTGATCACGACCAGTTCTCCCTCGGAATTCCTCACATCCGAGGTTAATGACGTAGCCTTTGAGACCTAGAATTTTACCATTAATAATTTTTTATTAACAGACTTATCACACAGGGTTAAATACACTTGTATACATGACTCAGGGAACACTGTCCCAACAAAGGAAAGGAGGGAGGGGGGGGGAGGGTGAGAGCACAAATGGGAATCAGGGGGACTAGGGAAGATTCAGGGTATATATGAAGTTCAGTTCTCAGAGAGTGTAGACTGTTGCTGCCATAAAAAGGCTGAACCCCCTCAACGGCGAGTTGCCGTCTAACTCCAATCTGTAGTCCCAGATGTTGTGGCCTTTGAAAGCTCGCAGCTGACTTTTAGTCATGGAAATCCATACCAGAAGTTGGGGGTAGATCCACAATAATTAGGGGGACTGGGGGCGAGGAAAAGGTTTCTCCAACCCGAGATAGTGGAAATTAAAAAGAGGGGGACAAAGAAAGAAGGGAGAGAACTAAAGAAGTTGAGAGGGGAGGGGAGGAAATAGGGAAGGGTGGAAAAAGGGAGGAAATGGGGGTAAGGAAGGGGAGAAGTAAGTGGAGAGGAATAGAGGGGGAGGAGGGGCCAAAGAGAATAAGAAATTAAAAATTAAAAGGGGGGGGGGGGAAGGGAATCCCTGAGCCAGGGACCCATTTGCAACGGCACCCCTGTCTTAGTATACCCGAGCGCTGTTAGAGGGGAATTTTGATCGCCAAAGGGTGACCTGCCCATATCTCCCATGCATCCGCCACATATCTCCTTGTAGGGCCGTCCATGGCTAAGTAGAATTCATGGCAAAATATGGAATTCAGTTTGTTCGTTAAGTGAACCATCGAGGGAGGGGAATCAGTTTTCCATCTAGCTGCAACACAAAGTCTGGCTGCTGTCAAGACATAAGTAATAAGATGCCTGAGGACCGGGGGGAACGCCTGTGTTCCCAGGTGGAGGACTGCCAGTTGAGGGGTTAAAAGAGATTTAATACCCGTGAGGGACTCCAATAAGCCCGAGACCGTGAGCCAAAATGGGGTAAGTCTAGGGCAGCCCCACACATGTGGGCCAAGTCGCCCGTCTTACCGCAATTCCTCCAACACAGGGGGGAAGCGCCCCCACCGAACCTCGCCAATCTCGTGGGAGGTAAGTGCCATCTCAACTGTATTTTTTTCAGGAGTTCCACGTGATTAATGCAGTTGGTTGCCCGCAATGTACAATGGACCGCATTTTCCCAAGAATCTGTGTCTGCTGTGAAATTCAAAACCTCTTCCCAAGCCCTCATATAGTTGTACTTTGTCGGAGCTGCGACTTCTAGAAGAGTACCATATAACAAAGGTATTCCTTTTGTGGTCCTAGGGTCTGACTTTAGAAAATGCAGAATAGGGGAAGGGCCAGGGGGCCGTAGGTCGTGACGGCAGGTTCGGGATCGAAGGAAATGGGAGAGCTGACTAAACTGTAGGAATGTACTGCCCAGAGATGGGTACCTGGACAAGAAATTCTCAAATGTCATCAAGGCGTTCCCCTGACACAGATCCCCTAGGGAACTAATCCCCAGATCCAGCCACCGGGAAAAAGTCAGCGAGGGAACATGTAATCGCAAGGCAGCTAACGGGACCTCCGCCAAGGGAAGCTTGACCCACCCCCCCGCTAGCTTCCCCCAGATGCCCAAGAGGGCCCGCACCGTGAACAACAGTGTGTCTCTGGGGAGCTCTTTCAGGGATTCAGCCACCAACAGAAGCCTGAGGGAGTGACCCAAAGATTCGCTCGCCTCAATTTGTCTCCAAACACCCCCTTCTCCCTCCCGCCACCAGGACCGTGCTCCTTCCAAAATAATCGCTTTGAGGTAAGACGTTATGTCAGGGATTCCCATTCCACCCCTGGACAATCTTTGGTACATAGTTAATTTCCCCACCCTAGCCGGTCTGCCTGCCCAAACAAATTTATTGATCAGGGATTGAAGTTTTGAGACCAGCCCCAATGGGTATTTAATCGGCAAACACCGAAATACGTAGATGATCTTCGGGAGCCAGATCATTTTTACGGCATGTATTCTCGCCATCCACGTCATCGAGGGGAGAGGAAAGGTCCTGAGAGCACCACCCAGGCCATCTATCAGCCTGCTGATATTCTGGGAGGCAATCTGTTTCGAGGAGCAGAGGAACACTCCCAGGTATGGTATGCCATCCGAGCACCATTCAAATGGGAAGATCCGCCTCATGCGCTCCACTTCTCCAGGAGGGACGTGGACAGGGAAAATCATGGACTTAGACATGTTCAGTTTGTAGTATGATATCTCAGCAAATCTGGACAGCGCCCCCACTATTCCCGGGAGGGAGGATGCGGGGTCTAAGGTAGAGATAATCACGTCGTCAGCATAGAGTCCCACTACGTGTCTCTCACCACCGACTGGTATCCCCTCAATAGATTCGTCCGTCCGGAGGGAGACTGCCAATGGCTCCATCAGGAGGGCGAAGATCAGGGGGGAAAGGGGGCAACCCTGCCTCGTTCCGTTCGTAATCGGGAATGCCCGAGAGAGGACTCCTGCCGAAAAGACCCTCGCACACGGGTGCGAGTACAGTCCAAGGATCGCTGCAGCGATAGGGCCCGTGAGACCAAAGGAGGAGAGGACCTCCCGGAGGTACCCCCAATGAACCCTATCAAACGCCTTTTCGGCGTCAAGGGACAGGAAGACTCCAGGGGCACCTCTCCTCTCCGCCACCTCTATCAGGTCCAGCATCCTCCTCGTTCCGTCTCTGGCCTCCCTCTTCTGAACGAACCCCACCTGATCTGGGTGAACCAGTGAGGGGACAACTTCCCTAGTCTATTTGCCAAGATTTTAGAGAATATCTTTAAATCTGCGTTGAGGAGGGAGATAGGGCGGTAGTGCTCTGGGCGGTCTGGCGCTTTACCAGGTTTGGGGATTGTGGTAATAGTGGCCTTTAAAGCCTCCCCAGGGATCGAACTCCGTGTTTGCCACACATTAAAAAGTCGTAGGAGATAGGGCTCCAGTACCTTCCCATAGGTTTTATAATACTCATTTATGAACCCGTCGGGTCCAGGGGCGGAGTTAGCTTTTAAGGAGGCAATCACCTTCCCGATTTCCGTTTGCGTTATGGGTCTGTTCAGATTGTCTAATACGTCCGGTGAGACAGTAGGGAGATGCAGGTCCAGCAGAAATTTCCCGATATCGTTTAAAGTGGGTTGGGGGGTTGTTGCGTCATTTTTCAAGTTATACAGTTGTTCATAGTAGGAGGCAAAAACCTCCACTATTTTAGCCGGGTCTCTGACCACGTGTCCCCGAGCATCTCTCATGGACGTTATCATAGACCTGATTTCCCTCTTTTTTAACCTGTTTGCTAAGAGCCGGCCCGCTCTGTCACCAGCGGCGTAGTATTTCGTTTTCATTTTTCTTAGAGAAGTTTCATATTGTCTAAGGAGTAAAGCTCTGAGGTTCGTACGCAAGGTCAAGATTTGAGAAAGAAGGCGAGGGTCTGGCTTGTGTTTATTAATCACCTCTAGTCTCTGAATGTTTGCTATCCATTCCCGCCGAAGGCGGTCTCTTTTACGTTTTTCAATTGCCGCTTTTTGGAGCAAAAGCCCCCTCAGGACCGCTTTATGAGCGTACCATAAGGATTCATCAGGGACTGACTCATTATCATTCAGGGCAAAGTAGTCCCGCAGCTGACTCTCAACATCGCCGCGGATCGCCGGATCGACCAGTAATCCTGGGTTAAGCCTCCAGCGGCGGGACCTTCCCCCCCCCGGGCCCCACGAGACCTAGAATTTAACCCAAGAGGTTTTTTTCCCAGGATATTGTACCGACCATAGTCACAGAGAGGACACCAGCTTTATCAGCGATATCCCATCACACATGTGTAATCTCTTTGGTTTTTTGCTTGGGGCACCTCTAAAGTTCATTCCCCTTGGCCCTACTTCATGCCAGGGACTCTCCGTTTCTTCCACTCAGACCTAGACTCAGGTCTGTCCTTGGGGCTCTTACACAGAAGGTTTTCAGCCGTTTTTCACCCTCTTACAAACACGTCTTGCCACCAGACTTCTATGACCTCCTTCCTTCGAAGGGTCTGCTATTTAAGATCTCCATACAACAAGACTTCACCTGTGGGGACCTGAACTTGGTCCTCACGGCACTACAAGAACCACCTTTTCAGCCTCGATGGGATATCACCTTTAGCATTCTCATCCAAATAGTAGTTTGGTTCGGTGGCATTTATTTGTCTCTGCGGAAGTATCGGTACTTGCAGCGGTCTCATGTAATTATTTTTCTAGTCTTCTATCTGGACAAGATTGTCCTATGGCTGGCTCCATTCTTCTTTCTAGGGTAGGTTTACTCCTTCCACCTACATGAAGACATCTCTCTGCCATCGCCGTGCCCGACTCCAGTCTGTCCGGTCGCGAAGGACCTACATATGCGGGACCTTGCCAGGGCCCTACGCGTCTAGGTATTCATTACAGTGCCCTTCTAAGAAGTTGGATTCTCCTATATCCTTCTTCCAATGGGCCGATATAAGGACATGTCAGCCTCTAAGGCTCCCCTAACCAGGTGGATTTCTGTAACCATCCAGGACGCTTATGCCTTCAAAAACTCATCCTTTCCGGCAGGTCACGGCACATTCTACTACGGCCATGGAAGCCTCCTGGACAGTTCGGTAAGAGGTATCCGCGAAACATGTGTATAGGCAGTCAAAAGTTCAGCCTACACATACCCAAGCCACTGTAGTGCTTGCACTCAGTCCTCGACAAATGCAGGTCTGGGTACACGTGCCCTCCAGGCTGCAGCAGCCGCCTGTCGGTGCATAGTTCTTCACTGACCATGCTCAGGGTCACTAGTTCCATTGTTCTTTCCCACCCAGGGACTGCTTTGGGACGTCCCACGGTCTGTGTCCCCCAATGAGGCGAAGGAGAAAAAGAGATATTTGTGTATTCACCGTAAAATCCTTTTCTCTTAGCCTCTAATTGGGGGACACAGCACCCACCCTATTGCCCTTGTGGGCCTTTGCTACAGTTCTCACATAGCTTCTCAGCTGTTACATGGTTAACTTATTTGCCTATTATCACTCTGTTAACTGTTGACTGTTTAAACTTGTGCCTGTTTAGTTCCAGGCCTTGTAGTACTGTGAGCCTGTTTAGTTACAGGCCTTGTTATACGATTATTACTTCGTTAACTTCACTGTTTTCCACATGCGCCTGCTTAGTTACAGGACTTGTGGTACTAGTATTACTCTGCTAACTCTTAACTGTTTACACACGTGCCTGTTTGGTTTCAGGCCTTGTTACACTGGTATTACCTTGTTAGCTATATTTGTTTACACAGGTTGCCTACGTAGACTCCTGTGTCACTGTTATTATCTGTTAGCTCTCCTACTGCTTTAGCACAAAACTGGAGAAGCACTTCCTGCTCCAGGGGTGTATACTGCAGAGGAGGAGCCACTTAACTCTTTTGCAGATTCTGCCTAGTGTCGCCTCCTAGTGGACAGCAGCATAACACCCACAGTCTGTGTCCCCCAATTAGAGGCTAAGAGAAAAGGATTTTACGTGAGTACACAAAAATCTCCTTTTTGAAATTTGAGTCTATGCAAGCAGTCTACCTTGATAGTAATTATAGTTGATTTAAAGAGTAACCAAACTCTTTATTTTATTTTAAAGTTATGCATTTTTGTCAGATACTTTATCATTGTTTTTTGCTTCCTTCACTCCCAAAAACCATGCTGTCTTGTTATTTCACATGTACATTTCATGATTCTTTAGAAGTTGCTTTCATCTGTTGCTCTATTTGCAAACCATCATAGTGGAGACTTTCCTCCTGAACTCTCCACTCCCCTACTCAGACCGTAAAATTCTTATACCTTTTGTAAAAGAAGTAGGGATCTTGCCTGACTAGACATTGAAAGTTGATTCTATAGGAGTATGAGCCAGGTTTGTAAGTAGCAAAACAGCATGGCAGATGGTGTTTAGGAGAGAAAAAAGCAATATGAAGTTATGAAGTATGTCACATAAATGTATAAATTTGCAACGTCTGGAGTATAGTTGAAATAAAAAAGTTACTCTTTAAACTTTCCTTACCCATGGAAAACCATGCTCTTGCTTTCACTATCAACCATAATTTAAAGGGAACCTGACCTCGCAAAATATGCCCCCAGCCTCTATATACCTGTCCCTGCACCATGTTAATAGATTTCTAGCCATCCCTTTGTCCTTGAAAATCGGTATAGTAAACTTTAGAAAAGTTGTTATGATACCTTATAATCTGCAGCTTCTCATTATTTGAGAAGCCGCAAAAGTCGTTCCTTTCTGGGCCTTCCCGCCACCTGCTTGTTATTTATTCCCGCCCCTATGGGCGTGCTACAAAGCAGGGACAGTGCTCGTCATGTAAGGGGCGGTAAAGCCGATATGACGCTAATCGCGTCATATCCGGCTGTACCACGTCAGTACACCCATTAGGTGTACTGACCCATTAGGGTGTACTGCCGAGTGCACTGACGTGGTAAAGCCGGATATGACGCGATTAGCTGATGCCGATCAGGTTAGAAATATGATCATCACTGTCAATCACTGACAGTGGGACTTAAAGCTCCACGGTGAGAATCGTGCTGTTCAGCGGCCTTCTGACGTGATCACATGGCCTTAAGGTGTTGCCATGACAGCACAGGGTCAGCTGATGATCCTTGAAGCTGTCATGAATCACTTACTACCGGCAATGCCTGAAGGAAGTCACTGGCAGAATGCGATCATTTGGGTATTTCAGTATTAAAAAAAATACACATTTGGTATTGCCATGTTCAGAGATGCTGATCTATCAAAATATAATATTAGTTAACCAGATCTGTTAAGTGCATGATGGAAAAAAAAGTCCAAACACCAACATTTATTATATATAAAACAACATTTTTTGTTTGCTGCAACATTGCAATAAAATGAAATAACAAACAATCAAAACATCACATCTACCCCAAAATGGTATCTTTAGGAACGTCAGACTAAAAAAAAACAACAAAAACCATCACACACTCCCAGATCCCAAAAAATTAGAACGTCACAGAAAATGGCATCAGGCATTGGACACAATTGTGCCTGTTGCCTTGAAAACACCGCGAAGTGGCGGCGTGTAATTCGGGAAGTTCCTTCCTGTGTCTTCGGATACCTGTGTCTGAGCCGTGCTCAAAAACAGGCAGGCATAATCCCTATGGTGGTGGCGTGTAATTGGGGCACAGGCAAGGTATTTGCGTGCCCTAGTGAATTCCCTGGGGCGTGCCACAGCGTCATGTATACCACGCCCCATCAGCTATCATTGGTGGGGGCTACTGTGTAACCATTGGCTGTCCCTGCACAGGGCGCCCTATTTAACGAGCTGACCAGTCACACTGCACATTTGCAATAGCGTCATGTATTAGCCAGCCTTCCTGAGCTGGCTGGCCAATCATGATGCTATTGCATTATCCAATCACCGTACGAGCGTCACGTAATACACAACTCTGTCACGCCTATGTAGTTACGGCGCACAATATGTACGCCCATATTCCCTTGTGGTAGCGGCGTGTAAATCAGGGAAGGTGCTCCACAGAAGGTAACCTGCGGCACCCATCGGCACTTCCGGGGAACACAAATACCTTCTGTGGAGCACTTTGTGGCGGCGTGTATATGCGGCATCAGCAACCGTTGTCAACAGGTAAAAATGCGCGCGTGCATGTGCGTTGCCTACCTGTTGCTACCCTCTGTGGCGGCATGTAAAGGTACCATCAAAGTATGCATGGTTGGTATCTACAAACTCATACGGACCTGAGGCATCATATTAACATGTCAGGTTTACTATATACTGTACATGATGAATAAAAAGAACAAAGAACCATCATGTAATTGTGTTTTTTTTTGCAATTTCACCACACTTGGAATTTTTTTCCTGTTTTCCAGTACACTATATGTACAATAAATGATGTTATTCAAAAATATAACTTGTCCTGCAAAAAACAAGCTTTATGGCTCTTGGTAGAAGGGTAGGAAAAAACAGAAAACAAAAAAATCGCCCGTGGGTAAAGGGGTTAACATGCATTTTTATCACATTTTTGATGCTGCATTTTTTGCCTCTTGTTTTGTCACGTTTTAAAAGTGCTAGTTTGTTTTTGATACTCCCTGGTATTTGGCTTTGACAAAACTATATTCAGGGTTCAGTCCTTGGACCTTTTCTCTTCTCTCTCTACATGGCCCTGATCGGACATACCATCAACAGATTTGGTTTCCAGTACCATTTTTATGTTGATGACACACAATTATACACTTCTTTCCCTGACCTTACTCCCGC
>JARQOC010000001.1:359098025-359115449 GCA_033576535.1 Allobates femoralis
AAGTCTTGTTTGAAGTTTGCAACAAGCCACCTGGAGACACACAAACATGTGGAATAAGGTGCTCTGGTCAGATGAAACCAAATTTAAACTTTTTGGCCACATGCAAAATGATATGTTTGGGATGTAAAGCAACACAGCTCATCACCCTCAAAACACCATCCCCATGTCAAACATGGTGGTGGCAGTATCATGGTTTTGGCCTCCTTTTCTTCAGCAGGGACAGGGAAGATGGTTAAAATTGATGGGAAGTTTGGACGGAGCAAAATACAGGACCATTCTAGAAAAAAAACCTGTTGGAGTCTGCAAAAGACCTGAGACTGGGACGGAGATTATCTTCCAACAAGACAATGATCCCAAACAAAGCAAAATCTACAATGGAATGGTTCGAAAAATAAAACGTATCCAGGTGTTAGAATTGCCAAGTCAAATCCAGACCTGAATCAATCGAGAATCTAAGGAAAGAGCTGAAAACTGCTGTTCACAAACGCTCTCCATCCAACCTCATGAGCTCCAGCTGTTTTGAAAGTAAGAATGGGCAAGAACTTCAGACTCTCGATGTGCAAAACTGGTAGAGAATCCAAGCGACTTGCAGCTGTAATCGCAGCAAACGGTGACGCTACAAGGTATTAACTCAAGGGGGCCGAATAATATTGCACGCCCCACTTTTCAGTTTTTTTAATGTGTTAAAGTTTAAAATATCCAATTAAATTTCGTTCCACTTTACGATTGTGTTCCACTTGTTGATTCTTCACAAAAAAATTAGAATTTATATCTTTAGGTTTGAAGCCTGAAATGTGGCAAAAGGTTGAAAAGTTCAAGGGGGGCAAATACTTTCACATGGCACTGTGTATGATTTCAAAATTGCTGGTGAGACCCTAAAAGTATCCACACCTTATGTAAAATAATCTTCTGATCTGACCCCTTCACTGCTGTCACACTGCACTGCTACCCATCAGCTTCCAGCTACGCCCACACAGCCATAAAATGTAGTTATTAAAAGAGCACAGAAAAAACTGAGAAAATAATCATATGGCAAGAATAAGCATTATCTTAATTGCTATGTTGCCCATCATTAACAACCAGTGCAGTATTGTTTTGTGTTGTTTTTTTTTTCTCTTCTCAATGAAATTACATTTACACTATGTTTAACATCTTTGGTTCACATCTCCCTGTTGCTACATTGCATAGTAACCCTTTCACAACCAAGGGCAAATCCATACATGTTGTCCGCCTCCGTCCCTTTGATGTGAGCTCACACGCTGAGCTTGCATATTTCCCTGTACATAGTCAGCTGATCTGATCTGATCACTGATTTGTAGCCAAAATGACTGATCAGATCAGATCCGATCAGCACAGTTAACCCTTTAGATTGCACTGCCAAAAACTTCCAGTGCGTTCTAAAGCACCGCGACAGGGATCATGCTGTTCCCCACCGGCATCAGCGGCCCTGTGACCGCACCAATGCATTGCCGTCATGGCGCAGGGTCAGCTGATGACCCCGGAAGCTGTCATGAACCACTTCCTGCCAGCGATGCCCGAGTGACATCGCCCGCAAAAAGTAATCATTTGTGCTGTGCAGAAGGATGGTGAAGCATCTCTCTGCAAAGGGTAAGGACACACTGGCGTGCAAACACGGGATGACTAATGCGTGATTTTATTGCATTGCAGTTGGACCAATATTATTCTATGTCTGAGACCACGTTGGCGAGTGTCGGACGCTTTTTTCTTATCCGGATAACAGAAGAGAAACAAATCGCAATATGCTGCGACAGTATGCGATTCACGCGCAAGATACGCCAATGCAAGTCTATGGGTCTGACAAAATCACAGACATCAGACTCAGATGCGTTTTTTTTAGCCAGCTGCAGCAATTGCAAGGAAGGAAAGGATATTGTAAATGAGGCATTTACGTCAGAACCAGGCAGTAGCTGTGTGCTAAGCTGTGCCAAGTTTAGCAATCACACCTCCGAGGACCATGGCCCACAACATCAATGTGGAGGGATGTTGATTTAACTGGTCCAGGAAAGGCAGAATTGTGGGACCCAAGACATGCTGGCTATGCAGACCTGGAGGAACAAACAGTCAGCCTGGATCGACATTACAAAACAGCTCTTCACCTGTTAGGACAGCAGTTCAAGGGACATCCAAATCAATCTTGGTAAATATTACGGCCATCATTGTGCAATGTAACAGTATTGCCATGTAGTAATTTCTTTGGGATCGGAACTTCTGTGTTGTCATATTTTACCAACGCAGTTGATCTTGTGACAAAGTGATGGCATAGTTGTTGGGACCAGTATCGCCAGGAAAAAACAAATGCCCCCCCAAGTGGTTCAGTGGAACCCAGAAACGCCAATATATGTATTTTCAGCAGCTACATTTCCTTGACCCAGTGCTGGACCTGAGACTATGTATTTTTATTGATGAATTGTTCAACATATGTGCATTCTTTTATTTGTTGTGTGGACTGAGCAAGCCATTTCTCCACATAGATCTCACAGTAACCGCCGTTCTCACTCCGATCCAGCGAATGAGTCCCACACCGATCGTGGTGCTGAATCTTTTGTAGATGGATGTGTGGCATCTTGTCGCAGGGAGATGTTGGATCAGCATCCGCAGCATCACCACCATCTTCATATCCACCAGATGTGGCTTTACATGGTGAAGCTGCAGCCGCTGCAGTACTGCAACCTTCAATGGACCCCGGACTTAGTTCGACTGGGATTGTGCCGCAGCCTAAATCCCCTTGGCATGTCCAGTACTGTGTGGGTCAGGCGGCAAAGTGAGGCACCCATTAGGGAGCCTAGCCACGATGTTCACACAGTGTATGGGAGGATAGAGGGTGCACAGGTGATGATGGGGAGGAAGTGTTTTCCCGTAGTTTCACCAGTTACTTGTGCAACATTCCACGGCCAGTGAGACTAAGGGCTAGGGCAGCCATACAGATAGTCATAGATGCATGTCTGCCACCTAATAATCCAAGAGTTGTGTTCAATCTCCTTGAATACTGGCAAGGGTTGGCAGACAATCATTTATGCATGCCACACACAAGTAACATCCAGACATCATCACCATCATGTGACCAAATGCTGCACACACCGAATGCAACCCAAAGAGTTGCGACACAGCCAACAGCTATGTTGAGCCAACCTACATTTGAAGAAGATCAGGCCTCTACTCATGTGCTGCATATTTCCAACAGAAACATAGGAACCCAGTCTGAACAACATCAGGCCCCTACATTTCAAACCATACGCTTCCAATAGTTCCTTTACTAAAACAAAATCCAAACCATGGGTCGACACATAGTTCACCAACATATCACAATTTGTAAATGTGACTGTTGTACTGTGGTATTTTTAGGTGTGTCTAGGTATGTATGTGCACGGACAGTTCATGTTTTTATAGTGGTTTTGGCTATGTTCGAAAGCCATATTTAACAAAGGTTGGACATTTCGGCTCAAGAACGTTACTAACATTTTAAGGGAAAACTATTGTGTTGTGGTTTCTGCATTTTGAGCAACACAATATTGCTCTAATGTTGTTAAAATCTATCTATCTATATCTATATATATATATCTTATCTACCTATCGATATAAAACTGCATGACTGCAGTGGATTGATGTGACTGATTCCAGCTGAAGTCTTCACCTCGATGACTGACTGTGCAGGTATTGAATAAAAACATAAGAATCTAAAGTGCTTTTTTTTTTAATAATAAATACTTGTATTTTTTTTTTTTTAAACTTGTGCACAGCATATGATCTAAATAACTTTACAGGACAATTTAACAAACAAAAGGACATGACAGGTTCCCTTTAAGCACTTTTGCTATATTCTTTTGCCACCCTGTGGATGTTTTGTGGCTCTGCACCTTGGTATCATCCAGTGAACCCTATATAATAAACATTTTTTTACATACACAATAGTATTTTTTTTTATTATCCAATATATTGTATGTATATTATACAACCTACTTGGGTCCGATATAGTGATCTCTCCTTTTTAAATAGGGAAAGAAGGTTGCGCTTTTATGCATTCTGTTTGTACAGTAATTGGCTCCTATACTCTTATTTATATAGGTTTCTGTATGTAGGAGGTGGTCATAAACTTAATTTTGCTCAGGTAAGTGTTACAATGAATATCAATTAAAAGTAATGTTCTTAGTATTGAGCAGAGGTAATTTCAGCCGATCGGTTCAGCCCTCCACACCAGTCTCGGTCTCTCATGTGACCTCTTGTGAAAATTGTCCACCCTAATGTGTATGGGTCTGCTCACAAACCTACCCAATAACCGCTGAAAGAAAGATCGGCACACTGACCAAAATGCAGAATCCAGCGTTCTTACAAGATAAAAGCAGCTGCCAGATATCAGCAGGTTTCAGGGTAGAATTTATCGTAATGTGATTGGGCCCCCTTTAAGGGCCCGTTGACAAGTATTTGTGTTTTTTTTCCTGTGCATGTTTTGTGTGGAAAAAAAATGCAACATTTTATTGTAGTGGCAAAATAAATGAGATTCCAAGATCTCACTAATACAGTACAGCATTTTAATTTTAAGCTGTTATGCAGTGGTTCAAAACCATATGCATATTTATGCATTCATTTAGATGGGTGAATAACCATACACATCTATTTTTATTGTCTCTGTAAAGCGAAATTCAGGGGGTCATTTTCTTTACAAATCCTACCTCATTTTTGCATGAACAGTAAGTGAATCTAACAGGTTCATTGGCAGCGGAGTAGTTGATCCAGACGCTGTGCAATTTGTTCCTGGTAGTGGGATCTTGACGTTTCCATTTCCGTAAATGGTTTCCACAAGCACTCCCATGGGTAACGTGAAGCACTCGGAGTTTGTGGAATAGGCATTGCACAATAAGGCTATTTTGTAGTCTGTCATTTGTAAGCTCTTATTGCGTAAACTTTGTTGCAAGAACCTAACATGAAAGAAAAAAAAAAAAAAAAAGCAGCCCTTAACACAAGCACTTACACATGGATCTAAGGAAACCCAGTAAAACAGGAAAATAATGATATATCCTTATCAATCAATGCAACTTATACACTAATAGATCGGTGACCACATTGAGAGGGCAGCAGCAGTCTCTCCCCCCTGTCCATTTTGCCTCTCTCCCTCGTGTGCGGTCTTCTCCCCTCGGTGCTCTCTACTTTGACCTGTCTCCTCCCTGTCTAGGTCTATTTTCTCTCTCCCACCTGTGCTCTGTCTTCACCCCTATGTGCTCTATACGTTCACCTGTCTTCCCCCAGTCTGCTGTCTCTCTCCCCCTGTGTGAAGTCTCTTCCCTCTGCGCTTTCTTCTTTGAGCGGTCTCCCCCCTGTGTTGTGTGTGCAAATATGGCTACCACAACTTGTGCTGGCTAGAGGTCAGCTTGATATAGAAGGACTTCATGACGGCGGAAGTGAATAAAAGATGCCACAAGGTAAGAATAGAATACATGAAACAATATTAATAAATGTAGTAAATCAATTTTTATCAGACTGAATATGTAAAAATAAAGAGTAAAGTAGGTGTAAAGGAATGCTTGTAAAAATGAACAGTAACACCCCTCCACCCTCCATCACCAATGCCTTGCAGTTACAGATAATTTGAATGGCGGTCAAGTATGTGTAATACCTACAACTTTATGGGGAGGTACGGAGAGCAATTGATCCTTTCAGTTTGTCGTATAAACTAGTATAAAGCAGCAAAAAACACACACGACTGCCTCTTCCATCCAGCTTTCCTCTCTGCTAATACATTTCCCTGTAATTTACAATGTTTTGCACACAGGGGGCAACATATACACGTATGAAGAACTGAAAAAGAAGATTTTTGTGTACTCACCGTAAAATCCTTTTCGCTTAGCCTCTAATTGGGGGACACAGGACCATGGGTGTTATGCTGCTATCCACTAGGAGGCAACACTAGGCAGAATGTGCAAAAGAGTTAAGTGGCTCCTCCTCTGCAGTATACACCGCTGGAGCAGGCATTGCTCACCAATTTGTGCTCAAACAGTAGGAGAGTTAACAGATAATAACAGTAAAACAGGGCCTGTAAGCACGCAGGCAACCTGTGTACACAGATATAGGTAACAAAGTAATAACTGTGTAACAAGGCCTGTAACCAAACAGGCACGTGTGATAGTAGTTAAGAATTAGAGTAATAATAGTACCACAAAGCCTGTAACTACCCAGGCACCTGTGTAACCAGTGAGGTAATGGAGCAATTATAGTATAACAAAGCCTGTAAACCAAACATGCTCACAGTACTACCAGGCCTGTAACCACACAGGCACAAGTTTCAACAGTCAACAGAGTGATCATAGGCACACATGCGTAACAATGTTAACCATGTAACAGCTGATAAGCTATGTGAGCACTGTAGTAAAGGCCCCAACGGGCAATAGGGTGGGTACTGTGTCCCGCAATTAGAAGCTAAGAGAAAATGATTTTACGGTGAGTACACGAAAATCTCCTTTCTCAATGGGGGACACAGGACCACGGGACGTCCCAAAGCAGTCCCTGGGTGGGAAACGGCAATGGAACTAGTAACACTGAGCATGGTCAGTGAAGAATTATGCACCGACAGGCAGACTGCTGGCACCTGTAGGGCACCTCTACTCAGACCTGCATTTGTCGAGGACTGAGTGTAAATACTGTAGTGGCTTGAGTATGTGTGTGAGCCGACCGTTTGGCTGCCTTACACACTTGTTGCGCTGACCCCTGCTGTTGAACGGCTGAGGAGGTCCTCACAGCCGAAGCAGAATGTGCAGAGACACTGCTGTAATGGTTGGAATGGGTGAGTTTTCGATGGTATAAGCGTCTTTGATGGGTAGACGAATCCATCTGATTAGAGTATCCCTAGATGCTGATGTGTCCTTATTTCTGTCCTCTGGAATAAGGCCTAAAGATAATCCGACCTCTACAAAAGGACCCCATCCTGGATACCTAGATGCGTAGGTCCCTGACCAGATCTCGTATATGCAGGTCCTTCATGAACTGCTGGACTGGCGGCGGGCGCAGCCATGACAGCGAGAAGTGTTCCTTTAGGTGGAATGAGTATTCAGCCTTTAGAATAAGGATGGAACCAGCCCTAGGTCAATCTGGTCTTTGTGGGAGCCTAGAAAAGCTGGTTTACATGAGAGCACTGTAAGTACGGATACCTCTGCAGAGACCGGTAATTGCCACCGAAACCTACCACTGGTTGGATGAGCGTGCTAAGGGCAATATCCTATAGAGTTTCGAAAGGTGGTTCTTGTAGGTCCGTGCGGACAAAGTTTAGGTCCTACAGGTGTAGTCCTGCCATTTGAAGAGCTTAAATGGCAGACCCTGCGAAGGAAGGATTTCTTAGAAGTCTGGTGGCAAGACTTTTTTGGAGGAAGGTGAAACGGGCCGAACCTTGCTGTGTGAGAGACCCTAAGGACAGACCTGAGTATAGTTCTGCGTGGAAGAAACGGAGAGTTCTTGGTATAAAATAGGACCAAGGGAAATTACCTCGAGAGGCTACCCAAGGAATAAAACAAAACGATTACACATGTGTGATGGTATCTTGTTGAGAAGTCTGGTTTCCTCACTGTGACTATGGTTGCCACTATATCCTGGGACAAACCCCTTGGGTTAAGTTCCAGGTCTCCAATGCTACGACCATAATTTCAGAATTGAGGAACACTGAGGGATAACTATCCTGGAGAGAGCAGGTCTGGCCTGTTTGTTAGTGTCTGTACTCTGGTATGAGTTGCATGAAATCTGCGTACTAAAACGCATCTGGGCCAGTCACAGGCCCCAAGGATGATCCGGCAACCTTCTTGCTTGATATTCCGTACTACCCTGGTAGTGGGAAACAAATATAGAGGACATCGAGACAGGTCCAGTCTTGGACTAGTGTGTCTGTCCTCTTAACTGTGTGTCCTGGGACCTGACCTGCAAATTCGGAACCTTGGCATTGAGGCGTGACTCAGTCAAGTCCACACCTGTGATTTGTTGGGGTGTTAGGAACTCCGCTTCCCAAATGTTTACACCTGGTATGAGAACAGCTGACCGTACCGTGTTCAGTGCATCCACCTAATGAAGGATGTAGCGACAGTTTGCATCGCTTGGCAACTGCGGGTTCCCCTTGGTGGTTGACATATGCCACATCTGTGGCATCGTCTGACTGCATCCTGACATGTTCGACAGCCAGAATGTGACTGAAAGAAGACGCCTATGAATATGTCTAAACTGCGGGAAATCATCGTAGAGTGAGGGACATCTTCAGGTGTGAGCAAGACTACTGCCATAGCCTTGTGATGGGGATCCATCGCACCCAATCTTGCTCTCGTGTACTGCCTGGGCCTGTACAATTGAAAAAAAAATGTAGGTGCCTGAGCCAATGGCACTGCCTCCCATGCTGCCCCTATCCTGTCCAGGACTGTCCTGGCAGT
Source organism: Allobates femoralis (assembly GCA_033576535.1). NCBI lineage: Eukaryota > Metazoa > Chordata > Amphibia > Anura > Aromobatidae > Allobates > Allobates femoralis. The sequence goes on from JARQOC010000001.1 coordinate 359,106,440, forward strand.
TGTGAGGGATGGAGTAGACCGTGAATGAGACTGCGGATTCTCAGACGAAGATGGTAGACTGTTGTAGGCCGATCCCCAACAGAGTCTTCCTACCATGCACAGTGAAAGTGAGACTGTGTTCGGGGTCCGTAAAAGTCATTTGTCCTGATGAATAAATCATCTATATTTGGGAAACCATTAGAATGCAGAATAGACAATGCTAACTTCAGGCTGGGAAACATTCTGTATTTATGTGCTTTCAGGTCTTCCGGCATTCTCTTTTGACTCGAGTCGAGAATGGACTGACTGCGTGGAAGAAGGTTCGAGCCACAGCCCACCCGGGAGACCGGAAACTCATCTATTGGGTGAATGCCAACAGGCATCTGCTATGTCCTGCTTCGGAGCGGTCTGTGTAGAGTGCTTGCGCGTATTATCTGCACACAAGTACCCATTATAGGTGCAGTGTTGAGATTGGCAGCTGTCTCGTGTTCCACGTTCTGTGACCCAGAGTTTTGTTTTTGTAGTCTGGGGAGGTATGCGGTTAGGCCTTGTGCATTCTCAACCCGAGCCCCCAACAGTGAGGATTCGAGGAAGGAGTCTAGGATATAACAATCTCAGCTACCATCCAGTGTCCCCAACAATGGGTAGCTGAGGAGAGAATTTGCTATGGGTCGTAGAGTTCAGAGACTCTGTTGAATTACCCGTGAAGCTGCGGATCATGGTGTCTCAGCCTGCTTCCTGTGAGACTTGGCTGTCATCACCGTCAACCAGAACTCCAGCTGTGGGGTCTGGCTCGGGTAGCGAACCATCCTGCTACGCCGTACATTCATCGGGTAAGTGCAGGTTACCTCAACTTTAACTGTTCTCTCTAACCGTGATAGGTCGCGGCAGTAACTTGTTAAACTCGTAGTAAATCCACCACAAACCAATTGTCTTATCTGTATTGTGGCCTGGGAAGGGGTATATTGGACGAGTATTCGAAACGTTTGAATATCATTGGTGTCCACCAATGTTGGCGGATCGAGAAAAGGGCATGTCGGTGTCTCCTTTCTACCTAGCTCTTCCCTAGGTTCAAGCCCTAAGGGTGGATAGGTGTACAAACATGTACCTACATCTGGCCCTGCATCCAGGGCTGAGTGCACCAGGTAATTAGTTACGTTGGCCGCGGGAATTGCCTGGGCCACGTGAATTACCTATGCCGTGAGGTCTTTCGCCGTTTTGGCAAGACCGAATGTAGGAGCTAGACACAGACCTGAAAACTGCATACTCTGATTTGGACAATTGTATTCGCCGTCAGTCAGTGCGAGCAACTGCTGGAAGGAATGAAAGTGTGTCATCATAACCCTACGGGTGCCAAACCGGTCTTAGGAGTGAGAGCAGTAGTCTTGAGAATGACCTGATTAAGGACAATCTGCAAATTACCTGAGTGCTCTACTAGCATGGGTAAATGTGGAATGCAGATGTATGCATACTGACTGACCATGAAATGAGGTATTATGTGCACCGACAGGTATGTTGTTTGATTGTACTGCCCGGAATTGAGGGTTGTTCTTTCCATTGTAGGGTGAGCCAGTGCCAGATCATCTGACGTGTCTGCACTGCCCCTCGTAGTATTATGTTGTCCCGTGTATGGTACACAGCATGAGGATGCCAAGCTGCAGTAAGATATAACACGGCCGTTTGACCTGCGATAGTGATTTGAGGCTATAGCCCAGGGAAGTTGTGCTTACTGTACCTCCGGGGGCTCTGCTGTTGTATCCCAGAACAGTGGTCGACCGGCGCGGTAGTTCGTGGAGTTACCGACTGTCGCCAAATTACCTAGGGAGGTTGGGGAACACTTTTAGTGCGCCCCATTTTCCCTATTATGGTGCCTCCACCTAATATATTAGGGAGGAATCGTACGCTCAACATCCAAATGAAGTTCCTGGCAGCTAGTAATGCTGCTCTCGACATCATGGATGGAGGATTTTGTGATAACTCTACAACCCAGTATCTGCAGGGGGTATGGGGAAGGAGGACGGCATATGATTTGGAATCTTTACCTCTTCTGTAACCCTACCATGAGGGACGAGGAGGGAGCAGATCCTGTGATACACACCAATAGCAGGGGAGGTAAGACAAAAAAACAACAAAGTTGCGCCACACTGCTGAGATTTAGGGCATGTAATCGGTGTAATATCTCTCGTGCTCACCTAGTCTATTTGTGCTGACTGCACAACTAGTGTTTACAGTGATATTCAACCCCGAAGGGTCTCCCCGCCAGCCGGGGTCAGTGCAGGCAAGTTCGCGTGGTTTCCACAGTGTACACGCTGCTATCCTCGTGCTGCTCTGGGGGAGTGGTGGTTGACGTCCGGTGCGTCCTGGATGTCCAGTTGCTAATTACCACGCTTCCCGATGGGAGGATGAGTGTGCATTCAGAACAAAAGTGGTAATGAATTAGCGCTAAAAACAATGCCAGGCACTCGCTCTGTAATAAATTACCTTAAAGCTTTATTAGATCGGTATAGAGTAGGTATGGAGACTGGGAATTCTATACCGATCTAATAAAGCTTTAAGGTAATTTATTACAGAGCGAGTGCCTGGCATTGTTTTTAGCGCTAATTCATTACCACTTTTGTTCTGAATGCACTGCTATTGGTGTGTGGCACTGCATCCCCTGCGGACCGGTGCCACATTGGCAGGCTACTGTATCGCCTCTCTTCCTTGTGTGCTTGACTCTTGCAGCAGGGAAGATGCCCTGTGGGGCTCTTAGTGTAGTGGGGCTCCAAGCACAGTGATGTTGCTGTATGGTTTGCCCTGCACTTGCATGTAAAGTGCAGGGCGTATTACATGAACTCAGCGTCTATGGCGGCCATTACATTCTCTCAGGTTCCCTGTAATAGCCGCCGTCAGAGCGCTATATTTGCAGAAGGCGGGGGCGGAGCACGCAGGACAATAGAACTTAGAGCTTAACTGTGCCCTGCATGCTCTGTTCCGCCCCCTCTATGACGCTGGTCGCGACATAAAGAGGCGGGCCGGGGGCAGGGAAATAGGCAGCAGCTTCGGACTAGGCCGAAACCGCACCTAAAGTAGAAACTTGCGGCCGAAAACGGCGCCAGGCCGGCGCGTAGGTCTGGGAGGGTGCCGAAACTGACCAAGACGAATCCCCCTCAGCATAGCGGTGGCACAGTGGTACTGGGTCTCCTGTGACCCAGCCACCAGTGCAGTGTGCTGGTTGCTGCAGGAGCACAGCCTGTGCTCCTGGTAGTGTTGCAAACACTACCTTTGTGGCATTTCCCCGGCCCCATATGAAGCCCACAGCTCAGGTGCGTTTTGTGGTGTGCTGCAGCCTCCTCCATCAGCAGCCCTCCACAGGGTTGAGGCTTCTGGTGTGCTGCAGTTTCTTGTAGTGCAGCCTCCTCTAACCCTACCTGAGGTGCCTCCACCTAAGCACCCCATGAGGGGCGATTTAGGGAGTGATGCTGCCGTCCACCATCAGATGGCTCCTGCTCAGCCTTAACCTCAACCCAGAGACCCCAACATTGGAGACCTGGGGGAGGGAGGACCATCATCTCGACTTCAACCCAGCACCCCAACAGTGAGATGCAGAGGAAGGAGCGGCATGTGGTAAGACCTCTCAACTTCAACCAGGCGCACCCAAAAGTGGGGGGCCGAGGAAGGAGCATGCCGGGAGTCTCGCTAGAGCCCCACTTTTCTTCATCTTTAAAGAAAAAAATAAAAAAAAAATTAAAATTTTAAGAAGAATAAAATTTAGGTGTTCCTTCTAACGACACTAAGCAAAAACTGGTGAGGCAATGCCTGCTACAGGGGGTGTATACTGCAGAGGAGAAGCCACTTAACTCTTTTGCAGATTCTGCCTAGTGTCGCCATCTAGTGGACAGCAGCCTAACACCCATGGTCCTGTGTCCCCCAATGAGGCAAAGGAGAAAGTGCTACAGTTGCAGTCTACCAAATATCAAGAATTAGGCATTTTGCATACGCTAAAAAATATGTTTAAATATATACATTTTAAATGAATTTTTGGAGACAACAAATACACACCAAAAAGGTGTCATTCCAGTGCTGTGTTTTTGGAACGCATTTCAGATCAGCTGTAAGAAATTGACACCTGCCTCATAAGAAGGGCATGTGCCCCCATCTTATTCTGTGAAAAGGATAATAAAAATTTATGTGGACATGATTATACTGTGGGGGAATAAGGTGAGGAGCAGCAACTTTATTATAAATCGACGATTAAACCTTTCACAACCAAGGATGTAAGAAATTATCATTGGCCGTGTCCCGCCCCCTGATGTGAGGTCACGCTGTGCACTTGCATTCTCTCCCCCACATCTCAGTTGATGTCATCAGCTGAGACGTGCAGCTAACACCCCCGATAAGATCAGAAGATCTGCAATCCAATCAGGGGAGTCAAAACCTTTGGATAGCGCGGTCAGTGACAGACAACGCGATCCAAAGCCCTGTGGCGAAGATCACACTGTTCCCAGCCATGATCGGAAGATCCCGTGTCCTGCACTGTTATCTGGATATCCAGAAGCTATTCGGATTCACTTTCTGCCTGTGATGTCCCAGTGACATCATCAGCAGGGAGTGATCATTTTTCCTATGTTCGGATGTGCTGAAATCCATTCTAACACAGGGGAAGCGATCAGACAGTGGAGCACTGATGTACTCTAGTGGGCAAAGTACCGTATATACTCGTGTATAAGCCGAGTTTTTCAGCCCAAAATTTGGGCTGAAAAGTCTCCCCCTCGGCTTATACACGGGTCATATACGGTATATAAGGTGGGGGCTGTGTCCCGGGGATGTGGAGGCTGCAGGAGGCGGGGGAGGCTGCTGAATGAGCGGCCCCGTCACGTGGGGCCGCTCATTAAATATGCACTGCTTCCCCCTGTCAATCAGCGGCAGGGGGAAGCAGTGCATATAGCCCCCAAATGCTGGCACTAGCCCCCCCTTGTAAGGCCCCCTCCTCCCCGATGGTTATATTACCATTGCGGACCTCTGATCAGCGCCGCTCCTCGGTGCTCCTCGCTGCTCCGTCCGTCCTGCTACATCCGGGATCTCCGGCCGTCGCAGGCATATGACGTCATCGCGCGACGGCCGGGGATCCCGGATGTAGCAGGACGGGAGCCGCGAGGACGGAGCGCCGAGGAGCAGCGCTGATCAGAAGACCGGGATGGTAAGAGAAGCGGGGGGGGGGGGGGGGGTTGCTGGGGACCCCCAGGGGGCTGCTGTATACTACCACTGGGGCTGCTGTATACTACCACTGGGGCTGCTGTATACTACCACTGGGGAAGCCTGTATACCTGTGCTGGGGTCCACCCTCGGCTTATACACGAGTCAATAGGTTTTTCCAGATTTTTGGGGCAAAAGTAGGGGGGGGTCGGCTTATACACAAGTATATACGGTAATAAAAAAAAAAAAAGAAGGAGAGAGAAATTCAAATTACCCCGCCTTTTGCCCCATTCAAAATGAAGCTTTTAAAAAAATTAATATACACACATTTGGTATTCCTGCATTCAGAGATGACTGGTCAAAATATAAAATCAATTATTCAGATCTTTAAACTACGTTAACGGATAAAGGAAGTCCAAATGGTCCAAATGCCAAAATTATGTTTTTTTTGGTCGCCACAACATTGCAATAACAGATGATAAAAACATCGCATTTACCCAAAAGTGGTATCATTAGAAACCAACTCAAGCTGCAAAAAAATAAGCCATCACACAGACCCAGATACTGAAAAATGGGAGCGCTACAGGTCACGGAAAATAGCGCAAAAGAGCAATTATTTTTCTGTAAAAACGTCAGAATTTTTTTTCACCACTTAGATAACAGTTAAAGTATACATGTTTGGTATCTATGAACTCGTACCGACACAAGTCTTTATACTGATATGTCAGCGTTACCATATAAGTGAGCGTGGTGAACCCCCCCACCAAAAAAAAAAAAAAAAAAATGAATAATTACCCTTTTTTTTGCAATTTTACCCCACTTGGAATTCATTTCCCATCTTTCTGTCCACTGTATGGTAAAATAAATAATTTCATTGAAAAGTACAAATCATCCCACAAAAAAGCCCTCATATGTCTATATTGACAGAAAAATAAAAAAAAGTTATGGATCTTGGAAGAAGGGGAGGGAAAACCGGAAGATTGCTTGGGGGTGAAGGAGTTTAAGTCTGTCGGTTGTTGCTGGAGCAGTTCTTACATTCCTGACTTAGAGAACTGTCAGAACTGATGTAATAGAGAGGTTGTGTATCTCCTGTAGCCGCTGAATGACACTATTACACCAGCTCTGACAGTTCTCTACGTCATGAGTGTAACAATGGCTCCAGTAAAAGCTGACAGGGAACCATCATTTACAATAAACTTGTGGTGTGAAACCACTCGTGCTGCCTCTTAAGAGGTTCCCCCACAGTATAAACATGTCCACATATATTTTTATTACCCTTTTCACAGAATAAGTTAGGGCACAAGCCCTTCTTGTGAGGCGGATGCTACTTTCTTGTGGCCGCACCTGACCCAAAATTCAACACTACACTTCAGCCCTGTGTCAGGCGGCTCGAAATATGCAGAAATACCTGCAGCAATAATTGACATGCTGCCGATTTTCCCACAGGAAATCCTGCAGCGTATACAGTGCCTACAAGTAGTATTCAACCCCCTGCAGATTTAGGTGGTTTGATAAGATGTCAATAAGTTAGAGCCTTCAAACTGCAAACGAGAGTAGGATTTATTAACAGAAGCATAAATCTTACAAACCAAAAAGTTATGTTGCTCAGTTGAATTTTTATAAATTTTAAACATAAAAGTGTGGGTCAATTATTATTCAACCCCTAGGTTTAATATTTTGTGGAATAACCCTTGTTTGCAATTACAGCTAATAATCGTCTTTTATAAGACCTGATCAGGCCGGCACAGGTCTCTGGAGTTATCTTGGCCCACTCCTCCATGCAGATCTTCTCCAAGTTATCTAGGTTCTTTGGGTGTCTCATGTGGACTTTAATCTTGAGCTCCTTCCACAAGTTTTCAATTGGGTTTAGGTCAGGAGACTGACTAGGCCACTCCAACACCTTGATTTTTTTCCCTCTTGAACCAGGCCTTGGTTTTCTTGGCTGTGTGCTTTGGGTGGTTGTCTTGTTGGAAGATGAAATTACGACCCATCTTAAGATCCTTGATGGAGGAGCGGAGGTTCTTGGCCAAAATCTCCAGGTAGGCCGTGCTATCCATCTTCCCATGGATGCGGACCAGATGGCCAGTCCCCTTGGCTGAGAAACAGCCCCACAGCATGATGCTGCCACCACCATGCTTGACTGTAGGGATGGTATTCTTGGGGTCGTATGCAGTGCCATCCAGTCTCCAAACGTCACGTGTGTGGTTGGCACCAAAGATCTCGATCTTGGTCTCATCAGACCATAGAACCTTGAACCAGTCTGTCTCAGAGTCCTCCAAGTGATCATGAGCAAACTGTAGACGAGCCTTGACATGACGCTTTGAAAGTAAAGGAACCTTACGGGCTCGTCTGGAACGGAGACCATTGCGGTGGAGTACGTTACTTATGGCATTGACTGAAACCAATGTCCCCACTGCCATGAGATCTTCCCGAGCTCATTCCTTGTTGTCCTTGGGTTAGCCTTGACTCTTCGGACAAGCCTGGCCTCGGCACGGGAGGAAACTTTCAAAGGCTGTCTAGGCCGTGGAAGGCTAACAGTAGTTTCATAAGCCTTCCACTTCCGGATGATGCTCCCAACAGTGGAGAGAGGTAGGCCCAACTCCTTGGAAAGGGTTTTGTACCCCTTGCCAGCCTTGTGACCCTCCACGATCTTGTCTCTGATGGCCTTGGAATGCTCCTTTGTCTTTCCCATGTTGACCATCTATGAGTGCTGTTCACAAGTTTGGGGAGGGTCTTAAATAGTCAGAAAAGGCTGGCAAAAGAGATAATTAATCCACACATGTGAAGCTTATTGTTCTTTGTGCCTGAACTACTTCTTAATACTTTAGGGGGACCAAACAGAATGCTGGTGGTTTGAGGGGTTGAGGGGTTTGTGGCACTGCATTTCCACTTCCAGATTGATCTACAGTCCAAATATCACAATGCCAAGTTAATTCCGCATGTGTCAACCAGCTAAATCTGCAGGGGGTTGAATACTACTTGTAGGCACTGTATATGCATGACAAAAATCTGCAGCATGGGCACACTTTGCTGTGAGAGTTTGCTGTGCTGCAGAATTGACAAAAATCTGCTCAAAACTTGCAACAAATGTGCAGCCTGCACATGAGGCCTTCAATAGTCTAGAATAGTTAAGGAGAAAACAAAAAGCTCCTTGGGCACTGCACGACTTTTTTTCCTTTTTTTAAAAAAAAAAAAAGAAAGTGTCATTATTGTGGAGGTGGAGAACCAAGATGACATTCAGTATGCAGGTATTGGAATGTACACCCCAGTAGGGGGATTTTACTTACTCGTGATGTAACTTCAGTGAGTGAGGAATGGGAATCTGTAGCTTGGAGTTGTCATTCTGAGCTTTCCTGTTGAGGTGGATCCAAATACAAGTCATTGCAAAGGAATGTGTGGACTGAGGCTTGGTGATATCAGGCACAGGGATGCACCCAAAACAAAATAAAATAATTTATGACCCCGGGACCTATGACACCTTGACTTTTCAGAGCCCCAATAAAAATTTTATAAGGGTTTAGGGGCATGGACACAAAATGCCTTATGCAGATTTTGTTTGCCCCTAAAATTAAATTGCCCACAATCCAGCTTATTACACAGTGGGTAAGACTAGGGGCTGGGGAGAATATGCAGGATCAATCAAACCTTCAAATTTTTTTTTTTTGTTTTTTCTTTTTAAAAAGCCCTTTTTTGGAATCAAAAGGGTTTTTTTAAAAAAAATGACATTTTTTTCAACCCCAAAGCTCAAATGGCGAAATAACAAAAAAAAAAAAAAAACTTTTTTGGGGTTCTTAAGCAAACACTTTCCTCTTTTTTTTGGGGACAAGAGGTCAAAAAGCTTCATAAAATTGGGGAA
>JARQOC010000001.1:359810771-359881749 GCA_033576535.1 Allobates femoralis
TTTCTCAAGTGAATGAGAGCCCTTCAATTCCTCCTATCTTATATTCCCACCCCTCAGTTATCATTGGTTCCTATTTTTAACTCAATAGTTACCACAATACCAGGTTACCAACCTCACTATAACACGCATAATTTAAAATACATAACATTATAGCACCATCATTACAATTCATTCCATCAACAAACATTATATAAATACAAAATAACCAATTTCCATACACTACCATTAAAAAATTATTATTAATGAAACAGGAATAGTTCTTAAACGATATAGTACATCAATATGGACACTAGGTGGGGATATATACTACCATTTATTCAGGTCTATCTTTCTCAGATTAGTAATCTAATATTTTATTTTATTAGTATTCCAGGTGGCTCACACAATATTCCGAATTTTATCTGCACTATTACTTATATTCTTTCTAGTGCCAGGTTTAAACCCTCAGGCGAAAGCGTCCCCATTTTAAAGATCCAGAATGTTTCTTTTTTATTTAATCTCTCAATTTTATCATATGCATATTCATTAATTTGATCTCTAATAATTAATTTTAGGCCTGATGGGTCCTTATTATGAACAGATGCAAAGTGTCGTGACACACTATGGAAAGGGAATCCTTTCACAATATTATGGCGGTGTTTATTCATTCTTGCCCGCATACTTTGGGTTGTCCTTCCAATATACTGGTATTTACAGTCACATTCCAGTAAATACACCACAAATCTGGATCCACAGTCCAGTCTGTGGGGTATCTTAAATAATTGCTTTGTTGTATTGGAAAAAAATGTTCTACTCCCATTTATCATGTTTTTACAACATTTACATTTAACGGATCCACACCTAAAACTCCCTTTTTCCCTTTCCATCTCTTCATTTTCATCTTTCTTATTTCTATCCTCTTTCTGTTTTATTTCATTAATACTTCTAATCCTGCTTGGTGCCAGTATTCTTTGGAGATTCATCCCTCTTCTAAATATAATCCTAGGATTTTTGGGAATGATTCCTGCTAAAATGGGATCACTCCTCAAAATTGACCAGTTCTTTTGCAGAAGCTTAAAGATATTCCTGTGGGAAGCATTAAAACTAGTTATTAGATTGCAGCCAAATTCATTTTTATTTTCATTTTTCTCTTCAGGGATTTCGCTACTGATTTTTTCGCTGCTGATTTTTTTACTACTGATTTTTTCGCTGCTGATTTTTTCGCTGCTGATTTTTTTTGCTGCTGGTTTTTTTTATTTGTTCTCTTTATTTGTTTTTCCTCCAATTTTTTGAGGCAGGTTTCCTGTGTAAACTTGCTACTTTTTCTTACCCCAAAAAATTGCTGAATGATGCCAGATTTGTGGTGTATTTACTGGAATGTGACTGTAAATACCAGTATATTGGAAGGACAACCCAAAGTATGCGGGCAAGAATGAATAAACACCGCCATAATATTGTGAAAGGATTCCCTTTCCATAGTGTGTCACGACACTTTGCATCTGTTCATAATAAGGACCCATCAGGCCTAAAATTAATTATTAGAGATCAAATTAATGAATATGCATATGATAAAATTGAGAGATTAAATAAAAAAGAAACATTCTGGACCTTTAAAATGGGGACGCTTTCGCCTGAGGGTTTAAACCTGGCACTAGAAAGAATATAAGTAATAGTGCAGGTAAAATTCGGAATATTGTGTGAGCCACCTGGAATACTAATAAAATAAAATATTAGATTACTAATCTGAGAAAGATAGACCTGAATAAATGGTAGTATATATCCCCACCTAGTGTCCATATTGATGTACTATATCGTTTAAGAACTATTCCTGTTTCATTAATAATAATTTTTTAATGGTAGTGTATGGTAATTGGTTATTTTGTATTTATATAATGTTTGTTGATGGAATGAATTGTAATGATGGTGCTATAATGTTATGTATTTTAAATTATGCGTGTTATAGTGAGGTTGGTAACCTGGTATTGTGGTAACTATTGAGTTAAAAATAGGAACCAATGATAACTGAGGGGTGGGAATATAAGATAGGAGGAATTGAAGGGCTCTCATTCACTTGAGAAAGACGTGTATGCACGTCGAAATGCATCGTGGGTTTTGAGAGCCTTAAGCTTGAATAATTATAACTGCAATTATTTTAATAAAGTCCGGAAAAGAAGCCAGCATCAGAGATCTTCCTTACCTCAGCGCCCAAACATACACCACGCTTCCATCCTTTTGTATCATTTTGACTCCCTATGGGGAGAGTGGTGGAGTGAGCTGCAGAGGAGGGAGAGTACCTGAGAAGACGTCAGCTGGATCGGCCCCTTTACTAGACACGTGACGCCGCCCGGCACTAGTGTTTCCCCGGAGAAGACCTCGTAGGAAGCACGAGGACGGAACCGGAGGATTCCGCTGCTTCATATTAATAAGCTTATCTACGGGTTGTGGTTTACAACTAAACCAGGTGAGTTTAAACGCAAAAGAACCGCCTGTTAACAGCCCCATGTGTACAGGCGCACTACAAGCTGTTGTTGTTTTTTCTTTACATGTTTGAAATTCTTTCCACTTTGTCAATTTTTTTGTTTTGTTCCAATATACACCAAGGAAATAAACATGTGTACTACAAAAGGTGTAATTGCAATAATTTTCTGTGAGAAATGCTTCATTTTCTGGAACAATTTCAAGGTACTAACGCTTTAGGCCATGACTGTATTGCAGCTATTAATGTAATTTATAGTTGGGATTTGTCTATTTTTCGTTTTAGAAGTTTGGAGATATTTTCATGACGCTTTGTTGGCAAAATATGCAAAAGAGAAAAATGGTATCAATGTTATCAGTGGTCCCATATTCGACTATGATTTTGATGGCCGATCTGACACACTGGAGCACATTAAACAGTAAGTAAAGAGTTACAGCACTCTGCTAAAACTGAAAACTTTGTTTTGCTTTATGATCTGCTCAGTAGGAACCAGCTCACGTAGACTAACAGGTCTCTTTCTATACACACGCATAGGGGGTGATCTGTCATTTTAGCCGAGCAAGTAAAAATAGCAAGAGATCAGCCTTAGGCATCCTAGACATTATATAATAAGAACAAATTCATTAAGACTTCCAATTTCGAACGCCAGTCTTAATGAGGGCTGTATTGCTCTGTTCCTCCTCCTTATTGTGTGTGGCCCCCTCCTCGCCTGCGCTGGCGTCTAAGCTTCTGATCGCACGCAGTCACATAGCTGTCTTCTCCTAAGTGTCCCGTGGTTGCCAGTCCCAACAGACAGGTAGCTGTGGGTCCCATGAGCAACATTCTTTCTTGTCCTCTGGCATATGTAGCCTTTTTGTGCCTGGGGAGGGTACACAAAGTGAGTCACTATACATGAAGCTCCAGTGACCTCCAGTTTCACGATTGGTCCTAAAGTATCCCAAATCGAATTGGGGTTGGTACCCCTGCTGCAGCTAGCCCCTTTGCCCAGCTTCAACAGCTGGCTGTAGATTTGTGTCCTCCAAGCCCTGGGCCTTTCACTTCACTCCACGCTTCGTGCTAGCTCCCTAGCTGCCTGTCTGGATCTCACTAAAGCTCTCCTGCTTCCCTGCCACCCACCCCTAACCTAACTTCTCCCTCCAGCCAGCAGGTGGGGACTGCTTGAGATGTGGGTTTCTTCCACCCAGCACCTTCCTGGTTTGGAGTTCAGATTTATTGGGTGCATTTGGGGGTCTTGGCAAAGCTTTCTTGTCTTACCTATAGGCATGACACCATACATTAAAATACACGCAATACCATTAGTGGTGGCCAGACTGCAGGGGCACCACACTAACTCTGAAGAAACCTTACAGTGTGCAGTGTGCACAATATAAAGATCACAAGTATTCAAAAACACAGAGAGACAGAAGACTGGTAGCCTAAGGCCGGACCACCCCTTTAATGCCTAGACACCTCTAATCTTTATCAATGGGATGGGCCATACTAATTCAGTCTTACCATTGCTCAATGCCAAATGATGAGATGTAAAATATGTTTTATTGCAGGATGACGCCGAACTCAGATGTCTACATACCAACTCACTACTATATAATATTGACAAGCTGCAAGAATTCCTCCGAGACCCCAGAGCAGTGCTCTAGTCTTATGGACGTCATATCCTTCATTGTTCCACACAGACCTGATTACAGTGAAAGTTGTGTTGTAAGTTTTTTTTTTTTTTTGCTTTATTGAGGATTGGTAGGCTTTATTTCAGTACACCTATGACCACACATAATACATGAGTAGAGATGAGAAGACGCCCGAAAATTTGATTGGTGAGTTTCGCTTGAATTTGGCTCACATATTCTAAATGGTCCAAATACCAAATGACCCAGTGGCCATGAGGAGAGGGGTATGGGTTAAAAAAAATAATATGCTCACCATTCGTCACCACCGCTGCAGCACTAGAACTTGTTGTTGGTTTTCCATTTCAGTACTGAGGTGATTGTCCTCACTAACTAATATGAAAGTCGATGGACATAACTATGAGTATCGTCCCCCATGTAACTGTGTCAGTCCATTCACAAGCCTCAGATTGACCTCTGAAATGGAAAAAAAAGAGTTCTAGCGTAGAGGGATGGAGCTGAGGAGGCAACAGGGAAGGGTGATTATTCAGGTTTATTGTTATTTTAACCTGTCTATGTCACACCGTAGAATCCAATACAACAGTTATTTTGTTGGATTAATAAAAAACTGAAATTGTTTTGGGCAAATTCATTCAGACAGTATATACACATTGTGGAAGTGAAGCAAGGGTTAAAAATAAAAAAAAAGATACTCACCTCTCCAGCGGTTGTCCCTGCGATGTGCGCGTCTACCATAGCTCAAGGACCTGGGAATCAGTTGACCGGGAAGGGGCGGCGCAACCTGGTCAGCTGATTCGTCACATGACCGAATCAGCTGATCGGTTTAAATCGCGTGCCTGCCAAAACCGATCGGCGGGTGGGAGATTTAAACTGCGCTGATGCGGTCATGTGACCTGGAAAGAGCGGAGCAACCCAGTCAGCTGATTCCCAGGTCCTTGAGCTACGGTAGATGCCGAACATCGCGGGGACATAAGCCGTAGAGGTGAGGATGTTTTTTTTTTATTTTTAACCCTTGCTTCACTACCGGAAGTGAAATAACACAGGAGGAGAGCAGTTTTAGTGTACTGAGCATGCTCAGTACACTAAAATCGGGTCCGGGAAACAATTTGATGTTTTCTCGGACTTGTGCTCCATAGGCCTCCATGTTAATGACCACGTATCGTGTCTGATTTGATTGTGTCCGACTTGGTCCGCTGTGCGCAAAATCTGAGCAGTCTCCGATTTTGGGTACAGCAAAAAATCGGATAGAATTGGATCTGTCACAAATCGGATGCCATTAAGGGCAAATCCGTGCTGATCTGTTGCACATAGGCATACATGGGGGCCAAATTTGATCCATGGCTGTCTGTTTTACAACGGACAGCCACGGATTGCAAAAAATCCCTATGTTAAACCAGCCTTAGTCATGGAGCCCCTCTGGTTCCTTGAGTTCCCTATTTATGTAATCATGTGCAATTGGCGCCCTCTTATGGTCAAAAAGGGCAGCTTAGAATAGTGAAGGATAAACATTTATTCAAGCTGTTAACATATTTCTAATTTTCTGCATCTGGTACAGGGTTCCAGAGAAATGAAGTCTTTTAATTTTTTTGGTATTTGCAGTATAAAGAGGAGTAATATAGGAAATATTTTCTAACATATATTTTTTTTCATTGACACATGATTCTGAGTATATTTGGAATACTAATTCCCTGATTTGCCATTTAGACTTTCTAGTACAGATGATTATATAAGGTCTTATGTGAACTTTGATCATTCCGTATAATTCATAACAGAAGTTTGTTTGCAGAATATGATGGTTGTGTTTATATTACATGCGGGTTATCAGCACAATTGTAGCTGCTTAGCAAACATAGTCTCTCTTGTAAATGGCTCCTTATCGTTATTCCCTCGCCTCATTAACTACCTTTCCATTCCTTTCACCTATGTATTTGCTTTTGGTGAATGTAATCAGAAATCACCTATTGTTTAAGCCAGGCTTTGTGTTAATCCATTTATTTTTAAATTGTCAATTTTAAAAAAAAATCACAATCTGCATTAGGCCAAATATAAAGTATTTTTGTTTTTGCAGTATCCAGAAAACACTCTTAAGCCCCCGTCACACCTGGCGACGGGGCTGGGGATGTCGGCGGCAACTGGTGGGTGCGCGCACGTTTTTGGCGCCCCGCCAGCGTCGCTGTCCCCCATTTACACGGGGCGAGACCTCCAGCCCCGCGCCGGCGAGCTGACAGGCGGCATCGTCGCCAGGGTGTCTGGAAGCCCCAGCGGCAATGCAGGACAATGGGAGCCTATAGCTCCCATCGCCTGACAGGTCGCCGGCGCCCGGTTACATGGGGCGATGTGCACACATCGCCCCATGATGGTCGCCTGGTTTCAGAGCAGTGTACTGAAACCAGGCGACCGCCCGGCACCGCCAACATCGACCCTTTACATGAGGCGACGTAGGGGTGATGTTGCCGCCGATAGGCCACACCCCTACGTTGCCTCTGGTATCGGCGGCGATGTGGCCCCGTGTGACGGGGGCTTTAGGGTGCGTTCACACACTGCGTCTTTGCTGCATATTTTTTATCACGTGATCGGCCCGGCTTCAATAAGTGCATTGCGCATAATGCACTGGGGCCGATCACGTGATCGGCCCCATAATGCACCGCGCCGAATGTGACGTAGCGGGCGGTGCATATTAGGTGTACAGAGGGCGGGAGATTCCAAATAGAGGAGGCGGCGATGAATAAAGAATAATGCGGGCCTGGCGAGTCTCTAGTTCATTTGCCCACCAAGCCTCACGCCACTGGTGTCGCTTGATCTCATCCTCCGAGATCGGTTGAATAAACCATGGATGGCCCACCGGTTGCCAGGTGTGCCCGTTGTCAGCTGCAGGTAACACCGCTCTCCTCTCTCAGTTACAGCAACTAGCATTGGTACCGCGATCCTCCATTGAACGTGGGGTTGGCCTCCTCCGTACCACCGACGGCTCCTTCCTCCTCCAGATTCGCCTCCTCCCGACACTGACCTGGCTACTCATATTTGCAATCAGCTCCTCCTCTGTCAGCTCGGGCTCCTCCAGGAACTGGATGAGGTTCTCTGCCTCAGTGGTATCCTCCTCTCTGGGCTCCACAGATTTTAAGGCAATGGGTTCCGGGGTCTCAGTAGCGGGCTCGGGGGTTACCGGATCATCTGTCTGTGTTGCCACAGTCACCCGGTGCTCCTGGTTTTGTTGAGCTGCAGCTCTTTGCCGCCAATTCAGCTGGAGCACCATTTCCGTTCCCCAATGTCGGACGGTCCATTCAGTGGCCTCCTGGATTTGGGCCTAAGGGCTGTTCTCCAGAAGGCACTGTCCTCGCCCTCTATTTCTAATGTCGGCACACACCCGGGCGTCACGGTCAGCCAGGATGTCCTCCCCAACCTCCCAGATCAATTGCTTGAAGTTGGGGACTGCCATTTTTTTACAGCCACACACGGGTAACTGACCAGGTGTCTCGTTTTGTGCTCTGGTCGCACCCTGTTTAATTTTTATAGTCCCGAACTGGTGTGGGCTTGTGCTCAACCTGCCCCTGGGTTGTTTGATAGCAAGGGGGGCGCCTCTTGGATGGCCCATGTATGCTGAGGGGCCTAGGCACGCCGCTGGGCCAGCCAAGAGGCACCAGAGTGTCTCCCCGCCCCCCTTGCTATCAAACAAACAAAGGGGGCGGGTCGAGCACCAGCCCACACCAGTTCGGGACTATGAATGTTCGTGACGCCAATCTGAGGCGATGTAATGGCGGCCCAGTTTTGTAATCCACAGTATACAAACAGTCAATAAAGTCTTTAGGCACACTTTACCTGGTATTACCAGGCTGGTTCAATCCTGTTCATGACGCCAGAAAATGATAAGGACAGGGAGAGGGGTACTCAGACACCGGGTTGGATTTGATGGCTGTGACGGGGACTCACGGGTGGTCGGGTTCCCGGTTCCATGCCCTGGCTGTCATTTGTTTGGTGGGGGAAATATTTACAAAGAATTAAAAAGTACGTGACGCCACCTTTGGATCCCGGTAATTTGGATACCGGTGCTGCAGGTCGGCCACTGAGGTGATGATGGGTGCAGCTCAGTGAGGTCCAGCTCCCCACACGTAGAGCTTTTACTTCAGGTCAGCAGTGATGGAGGATGAGGGGAGTAGTTGTTCTTACCCCTCCGGTGAGACGATGATGATGCTGAGGCCCTCCATGCGCCGGTGAGAAGAAAGACAGAGACCGATTCAACTTCAACTCCACTTTACTGGCACCGGGAGATGTTATTGAGAACACGGTACAGTCTGGTTTAACGGATACTAGTTGTCGGTTCAGTGTACCCCTATGGAGTCTCCAGATGTTCATTTCTTATAGTCTCTCGGGGTCTAATTCTGTTCTTCTCTCTATTTAACCACCCTTGCAGAGCTCTCCCGCCAGTCCCTAGTCTCATACGGTGGAGCACGGGTTTTCCTTTACCAGTACGGATGGGAGTAGCAGAAGTGCACTATCTCTCCCGCCACTGTAATCCGGACCGTTACTCCTGTAATCTTGGACCGATTTTTGGCCTGAGGAGCGAGGTACCTTCTTGTGGCGCCTACTGCTACCTGGTTTCAGAGAGCCCGCGGCTCGTCAGTTTACGGCCAGGGATGAACCGCTGACCGCCTCGGCTTCCGTGTTGCCGGTGTTCCCCAGACGTTACCAACTGGCTCCAGCCGGTGTTGGTCCATCCCCTTCTGTGCCGAGACACCCTCCTGAAGATGGGTGATCCCTCCTGTCACAGATGTCAGGCGCGTCCTGACTGCCTTCCCAGCACTAACTGAGCTAACTCTTTCATTAACTGACACTTAAGTCTCCTGCGCTAACTTAGGCTCCACCGACTTTTGGACCTACTGAATAATCAGTCCCTTACTATTAAGGTGGCCTAGTGTTGTGTGTAAATTCAGACTCCATAGGTTAAACCCTAAACCCACAGCTATAGATGCACTACATAAATTTGCAAAGTGTAATACCTCCCTGTGGTACCTAGCCATAGGGGCGCCACACATACAGCACCCTGGCTAACCAGGAGCAGATATAAGGTGAGATGGTATATGGAAATATAGACTGAATAATGTAACAGTAAAGCAATGATTCAAAATAGCATGTCACTCAAAGTAGAGACCTTTTATATACAGAGCACAGTGATACAAGGGTTTAGAGCACATCAGTGTCTCAGTGACATACCATTAAGAGCATACACATTTATGCACAAAGCACAATGGTCTTCTTGCTCATATGGAGTATGCCATCTGTATAATACATGGACAGTTATAGAAATAGTTTTACCCATCACATAATACACCTATACCCAACTGCGAAACCTGAAGAATAGCCCCAATGCTCATTTCGCATCTTAGTAGCGCTGCTTCTTCAAGGAGAGGTCAAAGACAGTGCAGTAGATATTTCCTGCAGGCTTATGTAACAATAGAAAAAAACAGAAATTGCTTTCTGAATGCAGATAATGTACAAGGACCTGTGGTGATGTCACGACCATGTGACCAAAATGGGTGGACTAAGCAGGCCTGAAGTGGAGATATAGGATTAACTTCGCCCACTATAGTGATATGGTCGTGATATCACCACAGGTCCTTGGTGATTAAAAAATTGCATCACTTATTGACGTGACCGATACTGGCTGAAGCATTTACTCTGATGACTGTTAGTGCAGGTATCTAATACAAACATTTAAGCATATGAACTGCTTTTTTATGATAAATAAATAAATGGATTTTTTTTCTAAAAAACAGGTTAGTGATGGACAGTGTATGATCTAAATAACATTGGAGGTGGTTAAAAAACAAAAAAGGACATGACAGATTCCCTTTAGTGAGAAAATTGGTCAGGATAAAATTGGAGCAATTTGTCAAGCATAGATTTTCATTGATTCATTTTTTTAAACAAATTTACATTAAGAGCATGATATACATCTACGGTAGTTTTGCTCTAAAAAATTGCGGGAGAACCATTCTTAATGTATTTTTATTATCACCCTATTATGAAGTTTCATATGTTGTGGATCTATAAATATATACATTGACATATATTAGATACTAGTAGTGGCTTGTGGTTAAAAATAAATCACCTGATGAGGTTCCTATACTCTGAAGTTGAGCCTGCTGTACACAGTCGGTGCCCATTTTGTTGGCACCAGAGTGTAATTGCTGTGTTTGGAGTGGTTGAATCCTTTAGATACTATTAATAAATGACATCACTGCCGGTCTCTGAACACCGTGGGGTACTCTGAGCATACTGACAGTGTGCGCTGCTTTGTGTTGCCGACTCTACTGATCTGAGCCTGCAATAGAGCGGACGCTATCACTATGCAGATCGTATAGTGAGAAGGTGGGATAGCCAGGACAGAGCAGCCCCTGAAACAGGGGTCCCTGATGACGCTTTGTCGCAGGGGGGAAGCAGAGGCTGTGACAATGACTACCACCTCTGTCCCTCCTGATTATGCTTTGTTAAGAGTATCACAGCATGCACTGGGATCCTCACGCGAAGCGTCAGACAGGAAGTAGGGAAATAAATCAAGAACTGTTAGATTATCTAGTCAGAGAAGGGTAGGACAATTTTAATACATCCATATTATTAATTAGTTTAGATTGGGGCAAGAAATAGGGATTTAGATTGATTTTTTTTTTTTATGACACCCCTTTAATAAATATTTAATTTAAGGTGATATCATTGTTAATAGCATTTATTAATATATTCCCCTACTGCCATCATCTTTGGTATCCAATGCCGTTCCATTCCTCTTCTCAGTGAAGTCACTACAGTTCTGACTCTCTGGATCACTCTACGCTATATATGTGAGCCAAGCTATTTTTGCAATGTAAGTCTAAGGAGCCTTGATCTGATGCTCTTTTGACTTAAATTGTAAAAGCCACTTCCGAGTGCCACAGAATACAGTGTGACCCTGAGAGACTGAAAGAGTGGTAACTAAGAAGAGGAGAAGAACGGCACTGTATACCGGAGCAAGCAGTGTTAGGTGAGTATATTAATACACACTACATACACATACACACAGATTTAGAGAAGAAAAGGTCAAGGAATTGCTTCCTTAATTCTTTATGAAATGCAGAACTAACAATCCCGCAATAAGGAGGGATTAAACAGGGATTAAGGACTAAACAGTCTTTTTATTTTAATATAAAATATCTAAAATACTAGTTTTTTTTCTTACATTCATAAAATGTTACCATTTCTCAGGATATTATGAGCTTATTATTATTTTTTTTATTTACAGGAGCATAAAGATCAAAAATGGATTGAAGAATTTTATCAGTTGCATGTAGCCCGTGTGAAGGACATTGAACTTCTTACCTCTCTTAGTTTTTTTCATAACACAAATTTCTCAGTTTCTGAAATTTTACAGCTCAAAACATTTATTCCCAATTATTTATGAGTGTTTTAAGCCCATTTAGTGTGTTTTGTGTAACAAAATGTAAGTATTCATTTCCCAAATGCACTTTTCATTATACATAAGGCATTGAGTTAGTTCTGCTGATAATGCATCACTGTTTGGATCCTGTGCTACATTAAAGGGATGTTCAATTAAAAATGTGAATGATCCAAAAGGCTTGCTCAAAAATATCATTACTCATCCAATCCTCCCAATTACCCTGCTTCTCTAGACTTCGTTGATATGGTTGTGTACGTGATATCATGACTATAATCTCTGATTGCTGCAGCCAAACACTTGACTTAGTCATCTTGTGCCATCTACTTTGGCATGACCACATTGAAGCACTTGTTTATGTCCAGAGAATGAAAACCTGTACAGAGTTAAAGTGGCTGACTGGGCTAAATACAGTGTTGACCTTCAACTTAGATATTCATAAAATAAGAAGATCTTCTATACTCTCCTACTGTTCCTCCCTTGGACCCAGTGCAGGTGGCTTCATCTGCACTGGCATCAAAAGTGATCTAATATGGCTCAAGGCGATAGTCTTGGGAGAGGGCTTCATTTTCCATGCCTGGGCACGCTACAAAAACTTGAGTGTTTGGATCATTAGTGTTGGATGGTTCTTTGGAGTATGTGATCTTCAAAGTCCACTCTAAAGCACTTAATGCAGTACCATTTCGTTTTTGCTGTTCAATACTTAATCTGAGATGACTTTTAATAACAGTATCTCTTTTATATACAGCCAGACTGGTGAGCAGGGGGTTACAAGGCATACATTATCCATTACATTCTCTGCAATACGCTGACTTGTTCCCCTGAGCTACAGATAGCATCTTGTTTTCAGTGACAGAAACCACAGGCGAATGGGGACAGAGCTGGGTAACCTGTATCATTCTGGATAAAGAACCACACAGGTCCATGTGTGTTGCTATGGCTGCTATATCCCACCACTTGCTTATCTTTGTTCTAAGAGCGCCTTTGGAGTTGATATCCCTATTACAGTGCCCACTGTCAGGCACAGCCTTTTGATGACAAAGGCCCCTTTTTTTCCATTCAACACTCTTTCTAGACCTATAGGTCTTCCTTGCAGGACTCCTGACTCGCCTGTCACCAACCCTCAGCTGAACTGCTCTAACTCCCTGTAAAAGTTAATCATCCCGAGCCTGATACCTCCAACGTGATTGTTCACTTTTGTTCTACAACCCACACTACTCACTGTCTCCCTAACCAACTGATCTGACCTGTTAACTGCCTGTTGCTGGGTAGATTGAATCTTTTACCTACATTTCTATACACACATTATAACACTCTGCATTATCAAATCCTACATCTTATACATTACAACACCTTACACTATACATTCCTATATTATACTATACTATATATTCTATTACTATACTGGACTCACTCTAATCCTTATTACTCTTCCCAAGGAGGGCCGGCCATATAGTTAACCCTATAATGGTTCTAACACTAACTTTGGCCATAGGGATGAGACAATGGCAAGACTAAAACCTACATATTTGCAATGTAATATATACCACACAGTATATTAAAACAACTGATGCCTTCAGGGGGAAAAACACGTCCACTGGCCCACCTCGTTACAACCGTTCCCCTCTTAAAGGACTGATGCACTGGTGAAATTCTGCAGCGGTAAGGAGACTTGAAGAACCCATCAGACAAACATGATGCAAGAACACTTCCAGTGCTAGTGCATACACTAGACTATCTGCTCTAGTTCCATGGAGATGACATGGAAGTTTGTCGGCATGGTAGATTTTTACTTTTAGAGAAGCCAAGCTCACGTCAGCGCCATAGATGATTTAAAGGGGAAGTCCAAGAGAAAACTTTTTAGTACAGTCCCTGCCCTCCTACATGATGAAGCACAGCTGTCCAATACAGTCTTAGGCCGGCTGCATATTGTGGGTCAGATCCGATCCGAGGCTGTCAGGGTGAACCTGACAGCCCCAGGTCGGATCAGCACACAGAACCAGAGGGCTAATATGCCATCCGGTCCAGTGTGCTACTGCACGCTGCTGCCACCACTGATGAATCAGGACCACGGCTCGCAGGGAGCTAGCCATGGTCCTGAAACCACAGCGGCGTGCAGCCGCAGGTGTCCGGTTCCCGGAGGATCTGGGCGAATCCGTGGCAATCTGGGAGTAGGCAATTAGAGGAGATATTCTCCTCTCAGAAACAAAAACGTTGCAAGCAATGTTTTTGTGTCCATGAGAGAATACTGAATTCTCCCGGATTGTCCCGGACAGATAGAAACCGGATGGCAGAGAGCTTGCCATCTGGCTTCTATCCGACCCCATAGGATACTATGGGGCCAAAATCCGGTCCAGGGCTGTCCAGTTTACACAGACAGGCACGGATCGGATCAAACCCGCCATGTGAAGCCGGCCTTAAGATCTATAGATTGCTTATAATTCAATAAAATCATACTTGCTGTTTTGCTCTCAGTGGTTGATACCTTTTAATTACTTACTGAAAAGATGGTAAATAATAGCAAGCTTTTGAGGCTTAAGCCTGATGAAGGGACCTTAGAGGCTTGAAAGCTTGCTATTATTTACCATCTTTTCAGTTAGCCATTAAAAGGTATCAACCAAGGAGGACTCTCAGCCAGTAAATAGAAAAATATTAAAATCTAACACAGTACAAACATATTTTACCTCATCACTAGAGTTCATAAATCAGTTTGAAATGTTAGCAATTTATGCACATTGCAGTGTTGCACCAAAAATGGGATGTGATGGGGGGACAGAGATGAGACTCCACTGTGTAATTCATGCCAAGTTGTGAAGTTCCTTATGCCACAAATGTTCAGTCTTCAACTAATAAAGTGTGAACAAAGCTGATCTTCATAAACCGTGACCCAAGTGTGTGCAAGGGTAAATACATGTGCTCTGTATGTCAGTGTGTTATATTGTGTGAAACTCTGGTTTTGGCTTTGCAAATTCGAGAAGCATTTCATGGTCACTGTGCCCAATGATTAGCTGCAACGGTCTGTTATTGTCATTGTAAAGTCATCATTGCAGGCATGTCATCAAAGACTAGTGGAGAGGAATCTTGGGAGTGTCAAAGAGTAAGTAATGATTATTTTTAATGAGTGAAAGTTTTTGGATCATTAAAATGTTAAAATAGAACACCACTTGGAAAGAAATCCACCACTTATAAATGCTATGTGGTTATACAATAGCATATGGTAATCCAAGAAGCTGCAGCACAAAGGGATGTGAAGACCCATAAACCAAAACTTTCCAACAAGGATAATGCCGTGATAAGCTATTGTGACATGTCACTTGATTTTAATGAAGGTAATCATCACTGAACAGGAGAACTGGCATATGGTGGTTTCCTCGGGTCCCATACAAGTCAATGGTGCCACATTAGGGCTCTGTACAAGCTAGAAGTTGTACAAAATTGTAATGTGGCTCTGAGAATCTGATTCTAGGTAAAAATGTAATTGATATGAAGGCAATTATATGGCACATTTTAACATGTTTTTAATTTTTGTAGTTTTATATAAATTAAGGTAATTTCTCAAGAAATGAAAGATCATTTCTACTATAATTTATATCAATTCCTCTCAATTTCAAAGATCTTGGCTTGTAGTACATGCATAGCAAGCACTTTATTTTACCTAATAGATGAAACCCTGCGCAGGCCTATTCTCATAGCTGATAATTTCATTCAATTACATACAATTAAAACCCCCATCACACATAACGATATCGTTAGAGACATCGTTGTAACTGTGACGTTACAATGATCTCTCCATCGATGTCGTTCTGTGTGACACTTTGCCGCGATCAGGCCCCTGCTGTGAGGTCGCTGATCGCTGCAAAGTGCTGTGGGTCACTTTTTTGATCGTTGATTTTTCGCTGGTCAGCACGCATCGCTGCGTGTGACAGCGAGAGACCAGCGATCAGTGACCTCACAGGGCTGGTTACTATGGTAAACACCTGGTATCCAGGCAGTGCGCGCTGCCTAGATACCCGGTGGTTACCATGGTAACCTTACAGGCAGCTCTAAGCAGGGAGAACGCTGGTAACTATGATAAACATCGGGTATCCAGGCAGCGCGCGCTGCCTGGATACCCGCTGTTTATCATAGTTACCAGTGTTCTCCCTGCTTAGCGCTGCCTTACAGGCAGCGCTAACAAGGAGGACGCTGACATCCCCTTCAGTGATGTGGAAGGTGGCTCCCATGGCCTGATCGCTGGGGAGATCTGCCTGTTTGACAGCTCCCCAGCGATTAGGTAACGACGCTCCAGCGATCCCGGCAGATCGTTTATCGCTGACGGGATCGCTGGAGCCGTCGTTCAGTGTGACAGGGCCTTAACACATCCTCTGTAATCCAAATGCATCATCATCAAAGATATGTTTTGTCGTGATAATTTACAACATTGTTCCTGATACAAGATTGGTGATTGTTCACCCCAATTTTGGTGGGGGGGGCATGGTGGAGTCAGGCGCTCCTGATTCATTTGGGGATGCAACAATCGGACTGCACTCAGATAACATTTTAGTGCAATCCAATTTTCTCAGACTAACAGGAAAAGGGTTAATGACCGCGCTGCTCTCTCCAAGAATAAAGAGTCCAATATAGTATTCTTCAGGATTTGTGAGTTATTTTCAACGCCTTCATCATGAAAAATCTCTTTTTTGCTGTTTCACCTGTAAAAAGACAGGACCATTTTGACTGGACCGACTAGAGCTGATCTATGGAGAAAAAAAGCTAGAGCTTCCCCTGAAAATAAAACCTATATTCACCACTGCTATAATTTACTACCTTGACAAAAACCTAAGAAAAACGCCTTATTTGAATATACCGTAATGTAGTTTTTTTTTATCACTTTTGCAATGTTTTATATTTATTTTGGACTTTGACTATTTAAAAAAATAAAAAACAAAAAAGGTTTTATGTTGCCATCTTATTCACGAATGTATTTTGTATGTACCGTATGTCTTATATTTTGACTTTCTACATAATTATGTGATAAATGTAACATTTGTTGCTGTTTTGTATGTTTTCTGTATGAAATGTTTTGTTTTTTTTTTAAATTCTGACTTCATGCCTTTATTAAAATGATAGTCACTATGCTTTGTTGATATATTTTTTGGGTATATTGTAATTTTGCTTGCCTGGGTTTGGCTTTTAAAGAGTTATTCTGTCTTTAGCAGCCTACAACGCTCCAGTCTCCATACACTGGCGAGCAAAAGCGTAACAATGTTTTGAACTAATGACTTTCAGGTCTATGTCTCACTATCCACTATAACTTTGAGTGTGAGAATGCCTAGACAATCATCCTGGCTATCATATACATAAATTTGACTGCAACTATTTAGTATATGATTAGTCATGCAGACTGTTCTCATATCACTGCATTGTAACGATTTTGCTCCTGGTTGGCTACAAACTGAAATGTCACTGGTTGAAATTGAGGAGCAGCCATGAAGATTTCCCAAGAAAATAGAAAAGGCATCATCCAGCTCATTGGTAGTGGTCTCTCAGCCAGGAAAATTCCCAAACTGCATCAATTGAGTGCCATGACAGTTGGAAGAATACACAATTTTCATTGTATCCCACCCATTTATTCAAAAGCCAAGAGGTGGATGTCAAGGCAAAATATTGGAGTCAACAACTTGGCTCATTACAAGCTCTATCAGTTCTGGCATGACAATCATAGATTTCCATGCAAGCACTGTGCAAGCACACATGTTACACAATTTTGAAGTGTTAGCCCAAAAAAGGTGAAAAAGCCTCAACTTCAATATCCTCATAAGAAGCATTGGCTTGAGTTTGTAATAAATTCCAAAAAGTTGATGAAGATTGGAAACTGATGATTTAGATGGATGACATGAAAGTCAAAAGACTATGTTCTGATGGGTGCAAATGGGTCTGAAAGAAACAAGGGGGAAAGGGGCTAATAAATCGAGAAATTGAAGGAACTATGAAGTTCAGTGGAGGAAGCCTGATGATATGGAATTGTTTTACAGTTGAAGGTGTTGCATGCTTTACCAGGATTAATGGTGGTTTCTGTGCTGAGCTTTATGTCAGTATCCTAAAAGATGAGTTACTTTGTACACTCAGCTGCTTGTGTTTCTAAGCAGCTCCACATTCACGTCCTGACAGGGGGGAGGCCATTCCAAGTTTATCTGCCCATAGATCTACTGTAAGTGGTTTCAGGACCTCAGACAGCGGCGCACATGCTATAGCAATAGCTATAGTATGTGCGCTGCTCTGAGGAGCCCGGAGCTTTCATTCATAAAACTGTACAGCAGCTGTCAGGAGGCAACTGCTGTACAGAGGTGATTATACCATTATATGCCCACCTGAGTGGGTGTAAGGTCTCTAGGGGGAGTGGGCACCCCTACAGACATTATAGAAACATTTATCAAACAAATTTACAGTTTAACAAAACACAGAACAGTTTGCTCATCCCTGCGGATTGCGCCTTCAGATTGCTGAATGTCAGAAGATTGCTGAATGTCAGAAGACAATTGCGTTCACCTCATCCGGATCTGGATGCGGTGAACACAATTCCAGATTTAAGTGTGACCCTAACCTATGTTTAAATTTGGCAAAAACACTGCGAAATTTGTGTGGTTTGCAGGTGTTATAGGAAAAGCAAGGTAGATAAAATTTACCATTTCTCATCCATAGACCTCATTAAAAATCTACAGCAGAAATTCACTATGTGAATTTCAAATACACAGCATATCTGATTTTCATTGAAGATGCACCACATAGGCATAAATCCTTGGTGAGTCCACAAATAACACAGTAGAAGAACTTTACATGAGACTCTACTTTTGAAGTTTGAGCGCCTAAATAAGTGCATCAATTAAAATGGTTGTCCACTACTGTCTAACCCATTCTTGAATGCTACAGTCCCGCAGATACAATGAAATAAGATAGTTAACTCACTACCTTCTTCACCATGTATTACCAGCCACAATTTTTCTGTCCAGGAAGGAAGAAGTAATGGTTCTACTTTACAGATACAATAAAATAAAACATATGCACACTTCCTGGACTGCTGATGTTCCAGTGATACACTACGATATCCCTTGTTGTTCTTGTTGTTCATGTGACATTGTCAAATTACAGCTGCAGCCAGTCAGTAACTGATGATGCAGCCTTCACACTTCCATCGGCAGTATTGATCCATATGACTGAAATGTGATGGCTGCAGCCCATCAGCGGTCATTTAAGAGCAACAATGGTCTAGTGACCACCAGGAGCCAATGCACTGACATCACTGGAATTGAATTGCAAACACTGTTGTAGGTACCCTAGGTTTGGTAGATTACTTGGGCATTGTTTGTATTCTAGGCTAAAAAAGGGTAAAAGGGAAAACAATCTATATATGAGATGAACAAATAGATTCACAGGACCCTAGTCCAGCAGTCATGTCTGTCACCAGACCAGAGCACTGCAAATCTGCTATTTCTGACATTCCTGGCGCCTCTTCTGATTAGGCACCCGCAATGTCAAGTGTGTGTTGTGCCGCCACACAATTATATTGTAATAGCCTAATAATAATAAGGTGTCCAGTTCAAGCAAAATGTTTGCAGTGAGCTGGTTCAGCGATCATGTTAATTATCCAAATTTTAAATCTTTCCGTTGTCTGCAATAAAATTATAACCAGACATCGGTTTTAGGTACGAATCCTAAAGAACCACAGCATGTTCCTCCAGAGTAATGGCTCCAATTTACCAATATTCTTGGGTTGTCAAGACAATGGTCCAAAAACTTAAGGAGAACCCGTCACCATGAAAATGCAGTGCAATCTGCAGGCATAATGTTATGGAGCAGGTGGAACTAAATAGCTTGATGTATAGTTTTGTTAGAGAAGATTCAGTATAACCTGTGATTTCATAATTTAAGCTCCTGCTCTTTCTAAGAGTTTGAGTCCAGAGGGCGGTCCTATCAGTGATTGACAGCTATCCTTGTATAAGTGTGCACATAGAAACAGCTGTCAGTCACTGATAGGACCGCCCTCTGGACCCAAAATCCTAGAAAGAGCAGAGGTTTAAATGATGCAATCACAAGTTATACTGAATCTTTTCTCAAAAAACTATATATCAATATACTCAGTTCCCCCTGCTCTACACTATGATGGCTGCAGATTGCACTGCATTTTCTGGGTGACAGGTTCCCTTTAAGGAGAGATTATTGCCTTGTATAAACAAGGTAAATGATACAAGATGCATTTGGAATTATATTTCACAAATTCAAAGTAAAATGAGCACTGGCTACTCTATGTGGTAATGGCAAACAAGGAAAATAATTACTAGCTGTCACCAGATTCCTGAGGAGACAAGTTGTCAAAAACTCATAGTGACTCAAAAGACCTGTAGTAGGATTTGGTGGCAGCAGGCACCAAGGTCTTAGTTTGTACAGTAAGGCGCAAACTGAAGTTCCCTGTGCTTGAAGTCTAATGGCTGCTTTACACGTCCCGATATCGTTGTCCAACAACGGTAAAAAGTCATGTGGTACGTGCGTTGGCGCCAATATCGTTCGTGCATTGTGTGGTGTAAATGTGCAATTCGATGCAAGAACGATGCAAAACCAATATCGGGGGGGGAATTATGCAGGCTCTCCAACTGCCCGATATTGGATGGACGATCTGGCATGATCGTGCTGTGTGACAGGCCAACAACGACTTGGAGCACAACTTCCCCTATTCACTCCCAGATTAAATGGTCGTTCCCTGGTTCGCTCGTACAAGGGGGCGTATACATCGCAGTTGTGTTGCCTGCCGATATCTCCCTGTGTGACAGCTCCTATGCGATCTTGGATTACTGCAAAAAAATGTGCGCGCTCCCGTGCCGTTGTATCCAATATCGGGATGATATCGGGACGTGTAAAGCAGACATAAGGCTGATTTCACACCGCAGTTTTTTTCCTGATCAGGTTCTATCAGGGTTGTGTCCTAAAACCAGAAGTGTCTCCAAAACTCAGAACAGGTGTCAATCTTTCAATTATACTTTTTCTCTGCAAATTCCTCTCCTGGTTTTGGCACAGAAACCTGATCGAACCTGATCAGGGAAAAAACTGCAGTGTGAAACCAGCCTAAAAAGACATATCTCTTCTGACCCAAATGCACAAGAAATGTTGGCTCCAATATGCTCAGAACCATATAAATACGTCACAGAGGTCCTGAGAGGCTATTCTGTTGAGTAATGAATATAACTGGAAGTTTTCAGGCCTAAATATAAATTGTATATCTGGAGGTGAAAAAATGAATCTTAAGTAGAAAAAAAATACCCTGCAATACAGGTATGTCTGTAGCTTAGTAAAATTATTGGACTGCTTTGCTTCCTTGGGCAAACAACACTGTCAGCATTGGCATCATTAGATCATTTGGTTTCTGAAAAAGTCCAGAGAAATTCTGGAGTAGCCACCATGACAATTGCCTAACTTGATCACAACTGAAATATCTAGGATTTCAATAAGATGGCTGCAGCATGAAGCCCAATAATATTTGTGGACTAGTGACAATATCCCATCAAGAACAGGCAAAGATTCCTAAGGAACACTGTCAGAAGTACAGTATATACATATATGTTTTATATATATATACTAGCTGTGAGCCCGATGCAAATGCATCGGGATTCTAGAACGTGGCAATATTATTTGCATTAATAGCATTATTATTACCATTAATAGCATAGTTATTAGCATTAACAGCATTATTATTAGCATTAATAGCATTATTAACAGCAATAATAGTACTATTAATAGTATTGTTATTAGTATTAATAGCATTATTACCATAAATAGCATTAATAATAGCGTTAATAGCATTATTATGAGGAGTAATAGCATTATTAGCATTAATAAAATTATTAATAGCATTAATAGAATTAAAAATAGCATTAATAGCATTATTAATAGGATTAATAGCATGATTATTAGAATTAATAGCATTCATATTAGCATGAATAGCATTAATAGCATTATTAATAACATTAATACCATTATTAATAGCATTAATAGCCTAAATAATAGAATTAATAGCATAAATAATCGCATTAATAGCATGAGTATTAGCATAAAGAGCATTAATAGCAATATTATTAGCATTAATAGAATTTTGAATAGCATAAATAGCATGATTATTAGCCTTAATAGCATTATTAATAGCGTTAATATGATTATTATTAGCATTATTAGCATTAATATATAGCATTAATAGCATAATTATTAGCATTAATAGCATTAATAATACAATTAATAGCATTAATATTAGCATTAATAGCATTAATAGTATTATTAATAGCATGAATAACATTATTAATAGCATTAATAGCATTAATAGCATTATTATTAGCATTAATAGCATAAACAATAGAATTAATAGCATAACTAATCGCATTAATAGCATTACTATTAGCATAAAGACCATTAATAGCAATATTATTAGCATTAATAGCATTTTGAATAGCATAAATAGCATGATTATTAGCCTTAATAGCATTATTAATAGCGTTAATATGATTATTAGCATTATTAGCATTAATTAGCATTAATAGCTATTATTAGCATTAATAGAATTATTAGCAGTAATAGCATTATATTAGCTTAATGCATTATATAGCATTAATCATTAATTAGCAATTAATAGCATTAATTTAGCATAATAGCATATATATTAGCATGAATAAGCATTATTATAGCATTAACATATATACATATAGCATAATATAGAATTAATAGCATAATAATGCATTAATAGCATCTATTAGCATAAAGACATTAATAGCATTTTATTAGCATTAATAGCATTTTGAATAGCATAATAGCATGATTATTAGCATTAATAGCATTATTAATAGCTTATATGATTATATTAGCATAATTAGCATTAATATTAGCATTAATAGCATTTATTAGCATTAATAGCATTATAATAGCATTAATAGCAATATATTTGCATTAATAGCATTATTATTAATTAATAGCATAATATATTAGCATTAATAGCATAATTATTAGCATTAATAGCATTAATAATAGCATTAATAGCAATATTATTTGCATTAATAGCATTATTATTACCATTAATAGCATATTATTAGCATTAATAGCATTAATAATAGCATTATTAGCAAACATTATTTAGCATTAATAATTATTATTAGCATTAATATTTATTACATTATAGCATAATTATTAGCATTAATAGCATAATTATTAGCATTAATAGCATTAATAATAGCATTAATAGCAATATTATTGCATTAATAGCATTATTATTACCATTAATAGCATAATTTTAGCATTAATAGCATAATTATTAGCATTAATAGCATTAATAATAGCATTAATAGCAATATTATTTGCATTAATAGCATTATTATTACCATTAATAGCATATAATTGTTAGCATTTAATAGCATACATTATTAGCATTAATAGCATAATAATTATGCATTAATAGCAATATTATTTCATTAATAGCATTAATTATTACCATTAATACCATAATTATTAGCATTAATAGCATAAATATTAGCATTAATAGCATTAATTATTAGATTAATAGCATTATTAATAGCATTAATAGCAATATTATTTGCATTAATAGCATAATATTAGCATTAATAGCATAATTTATGTTATGCATTATAGCATTAATAGCATAATATATTAGCATTAATAGCAATATTATTTGCTATTAATAGCATTATTATTACCAATTTAATAGCATATAATTATATAGCATTAA
This sequence comes from Allobates femoralis, assembly GCA_033576535.1. NCBI lineage: Eukaryota > Metazoa > Chordata > Amphibia > Anura > Aromobatidae > Allobates > Allobates femoralis. Next base: position 359,834,027 of record JARQOC010000001.1, read on the forward strand.
TAGCATAATATATTAGCATTAATAGCATTAATAATAGCATTAATAGCAATATTATTTGCATTAATAGCATTAATATTACCATTAATAGCATAATTATTAGCATTAATAGCATTATTATTAGCATTAATAGCATTATTATTAGCATTAATAGCATTAATAATAGAATTAATAGCAATATTATTTGCATTAATAGCATTATTATTACCATTAATAGCATAATTATTAGCATTAATAGCATAATTATTAGCATTAATAGCATTAATAATAGAATTAATAGCAATATTATTTGCATTAATAGCATTATTATTTCCATTAATACCATAATTATTAGCATTAATAGCATAATTATTAGCATTAATAGCATAATTATTAGCATTAATAGCATTAATAATAGCATTACTAGCAATATTATTTGCATTAATAGCATTATTATTACCATTAATAGCATAATTATTAGCATTAATAGCATAATTATGCATAAATATTAGCATTAATAGCATTAATAATAGCATTAATAGCAATATAATTTGCATTAATAGCATTATATTACCATTAATAGATAATTATTAGCATTAATAGCATTATTATTAGCATTAATAGCATTAATAATATAATTAATTGCAATATTATTTGCATTATTAGCATTATTATTACATTAATAGCATAATTTATTAGCATTAATAGCATTAATAATAGAATTAATAGCAATATTATTTGCATTAATTAGCATTATTATTACCATTAATACCATAATTATTAGCATTAATAGCATAATTATTAGCATTAATAACATAAATATTAGCATTAATAGCATAATTATTAGCATTAATAGCATTATTATTAGCATTAATAGCATAATTATTAGCAGTAATATCATTATTATTAGCATTTTTTTTTTATTCTCATTTTTATGTTATTATGTATAATTGTTTATTTTTTTTTTATTATTTTTTAATTTATTTAATTATTTTTTTTTTATTATTATAAATTATTAGTTATTTTAAGTGAGCCTGAGCTGAGACACAGTTCTCCTTCAGTCCGCTGAAAGGGTCAATATTATTAGCTTTTTTTTTTTTTTTTTTATTATTATTTTTTATTTATTTTTATTATTTTTAATTATTTTTTTATTATTTTTTAAATATTATTTAATTATTTTTTTTGTTATTAAATTTATTAGTTATTTTAAGTGAGCCTGAGGCTGAGACACAGTTCTCCTTCAGGTCCGCTGAAATGGCTCATATTATTAGCCTTTTTTTTTTTTTTTATTATTATTTTTTATTTATTTTTTTATTATTTTTTAATTATTTTTTTATTATTTTTTAAATATTATTTAATTATTTTTTTAATTATTAAATGTATTAGTTATTTTAAGTGAGCCTGAGGCTGAGACACAGTTCTCCTTCAGGTCCGCTGAAATGGCTCATATTATTAGCCTTTTTTTTTTTTTTTTATTATTATTTTTTATTTATTTTTTATTATTTTTTAATTATTTTTTTATTATTTTTTAAATATTATTTAATTATTTTTTTTATTATTAAATTTATTAGTTATTTTAAGTGAGCCTGAGGCTGAGAGACAGTTCTCCTTCAGGTCCGCTGAAAGGGCTCATATTATTAGCCTTTTTTTTTATTATTTTTTATTTAATTATTTATTATTTTTTATTTATTTTTTTATTATTTTTTAATTATTTTTTAATTATTTTTTTTATTATTAAATTTATTAGTTATTTTAAGTGAGCCTGAGGCTGAGACACAGTTCTCCTTCAGGTCCGCTGAAAGGGCTCATATTATTAGGCTTTTTTTTTTTTTTTATTATTTTTTATTTATTTATTATTTTTTATTTATTTTTTTATTATTTTTTAATTCTTTTTTTATTATTTTTTTTATTATAAAATTTATTTGTTGACATACATTAGCGGTGTGTCGGCGAATTAACGGCCGGGCCCCTGGTTCTATTTGTCGGCCCCAAAATCGCGGACACACCGCTAATGTATGTCTATGGGCAGTGAGGTCGAATTCTGATTGGTCGGCGTCAGCAGAGAGCGACCAATCAGAAATCGGGTTGACTGCCCATAGACATGCATTAGCGGTGTGTCCGCGATTTTAGGGCCGACAAATAGAACCAGGTGGGCGGCCATAAAATCGCCGACACACCGGTAATGTATGTGAATGGGAAATGAGTCGCTCTTCTGATTGGCTGAGGGCAGTAGACAGCGACCAATCAGAAGAGCGGCTCACATCTCATAGAGATAGAATGGCGGATTTTTCGTCCATTCTATCTTAATGAGAAGTGAAGAGGACGTCGAAGCTGGAAGTTGGCGGAAAGAAGACAGAAGACCCCGGGGGCCGGACGAAGAGGCGGAGATGGTGGAAAGAAGAGAGAAGACCGGCGGGGCCGGAGGAAGAGGACGCCTGGCCGGACGGAGGACTTGTGGATCGGACGGACGATCAGATGACTAAGAAGGCATGTAAGTGATCGACGGGGGCGTTAGGTTAGGGGACGGCGGGGGCTTCGGGTGTAGGGCCTTAGGTGTTAGCGACAGCGGCGGGGGAAAGCGGCGGGAGCTTAGGAGGCGGCGGGGCTTAGGGGATAGGGGCTTAGGTGCGGTGGGGCTTAGGGGGTAGGGGCTTAGGTGCGTCGGACTTAGAGTGAGGGTGTAGGGGCTTAGATGCGGCGGGGCTTAAAGGGTAGGGGCTTAGGTGCGGCGGGGCTTAGAGGGTAGTGGCTTAGGTGCAGCGGGGCTTAGGGGGTAGGGGCTTAGGTGGCGGGGGTCGGGGCTTAGGGTGTAGGGGTGCGGCGGACTTAGGGGGTAGGGGCTTAGGTGCGGCGGTTCGGGGCTTAGGTGCGGCTGGGCTTAGGGTGTAGGGGCTTAAGTGCGACGGACTTAGGGTGTAGGGGCTTAGGTGCGGCGGACTTAGACTTAGGGGTTAGGGGCTTAGATGTGGCGGGGCTTATAGGGTCGGAGCTTAGATGCGGCGGGGCTTATAGGGTAGTGGCTTAGGTGCGGCGAGGCTTAGGGGGTAGGGGGGGTCGTGGCTTAGGTGCGGCGGTGCTTAGGGTGTAGGGGCTTAGGTGCGGCGTGGCTTAGAGGGTAGGGGCTTAGGTGCTGCGGGGCTTAGGGGGTAGGGGCTTAGGTGCGGCGGGTTTTAGGGGGTAGGGGCTTAGGTGCGGCGGGGCTTAGGGTGTAGGGGCTTAGGTGCGGCGGGGCTTAGGGGGTAGGGGCTTAGGTGCGGCGGACTTAGACATAGGGGGTAGGGGCTTAGATGCGGCGGGGCTTAGAGGGTAGGGGCTTAGGTGCAGCGGGGCTTAGGGGGTAGGGGCTTAGGTGCGGCGGGGCGGCGGCGGACGGTAGGGGCTTAGGTGCGGCGGGGCTTAGGGGGTAGGGGCTTAGGTGCGGCGGGGCTTAGGGGGTAGGGGCTTAGGTGCGGCGGGTCGGGGGCTTAGGTGTGGCGGGGCTTAGGGGGTAGGGGCTTAGGTGCGGCGGGTCGGGGCTTAGGTGCGGCGGGGCTTAGGGGGTAGGGGCTTAGGTGCGGCGGGGGGCTTAGGGGGTAGGGGCTTAGGTGCGGGCGGGTCGGGCTTAGGTGCGGCGGGGCTTAGGGGGAGTAGAGGCTTAGGTGCGGCGGGGCTTAGGGGGTAGGGGCTTAGGTGCGGCGGGTCGTGGCTTAGGTGCGGCGGTGCTTAGGGTGTAGGGGCTTAGGTGCGACGGACTTAGACTTAGGGGTTAGGGGCTTGGATGCGGCGGGGCTTATAGGGTAGGGGCTTAGATGCGGCGGGGCTTATAGGGTAGGGGCTTAGGTGCGGCGGGGCTTAGGGGGTAGGGGCTTAGGTGCGGCGGGTCGGGGCTTAGGTGCGGCGGGGCTTAGGGGGTAGAGGCTTAGGTGCGGCGGGGCTTAGGGGGTAGGGGCTTAGGTGCGGCGGGTCGTGGCTTAGGTGCGGCGGTGCTTAGGGTGTAGGGGCTTAGGTGCGACGGACTTAGACTTAGGGGTTAGGGGCTTAGATGCAGCGGGGCTTATAGGGTAGGGGCTTAGGTGCGGCGGGTCTTAGGGGGTAGGGGCTTAGGTGCGGCGGGTCTTAGGGGGTAGGGGCTTAGGTGCGGCGGGGCTTAGAGGGTAGGGGCTTAGGTGCGGCGGGTCTTAGGGGGTAGGGGCTTAGGTGCGGCGGGTCTTAGAGGGTAGGGGCTTAGGTGCGGCGGGGCTTAGGGGGTAGGGGCTTAGGTGCGGCGGGGCTTAGGTGCGGCGGGGCTTAGAGGGTAGGGGCTTAGGGGGTAGGGGCTTAGGTGCGGCGGGGCTTAGGGGGTATTGGCTTAGGTGCGGCGGGGCTTAGAGGGTAGGGGCTTAGGTGCGGCGCACTTAGGGGGTGGTTTATAGCATTAGGGGGTGGTTTAGAGCATGGCGCTGTAGTGTACAGCGCGATGGTATACTACAGTCCCATGGGCATACGCGTGTAAGCGCCAGCGGACATTGCGAGTCGTTGGCGCTTAGGTTTAGGGGCGGATAGGCGTATGGGCATGGGACTGTAGTATACTATAGCGGTGTACACTACAGTCGTATGCGCTTCTGTGGCTTTGTTAGCGGTGGGTGACAACTACTCGCAATGCCCGCTTCGCGGGCATTGCTTCGCGAGACTGCAACGACTCGCAATGCCCGCTTTGCGGGCATTGCTTCGGGAGTCGCCGTGGCCGCTATGCGGCCACGGACAGAGTCCAGGAGTGACACACAGGACTCGCTAACCAAGCCACCGGAAGTTGCGCCGCTCCGACGGAAGTCAGTTACGGCAATTATATAATAGATATATATATACAGTTGTGGCCAAAAGTATTGACACCCCTGCAATTCTGTCAGATAATACTCAGTTTCTTCCTGAAAATGATTGCAATCACAAATTCTTTGGTATTATTATCTTCATTTAATGCGTCTTCAATGAAAAAACACAAAAGAGAATGAAGCAAAAAGCAAAACATTGATCATTTCACACAAAACTCCAAAAATGGGCCAGACAAAAGTATTGGCACCCTCAGCCTAATACTTGGTTGCACAACCTTTAGCCAAAATAACTGCGATCAACCGCTTTCGGTAACCATTAATGAGTTTCTTACAATGCTCTGCTGGAATTTTAGACCATTCTTCTTTGGCAAACTGCTCAGGTCCCTGATATTTGAAGGGTGTCTTCTCCAAACTGCCATTTTTAGATCTCTCCACAGGTGTTCTATGGGATTCAGGTCTGGACTCATTGCTGGTCGCCTTAGAAGTCTCCAGTGCTTTCTCTCAAACCATTTTCTAGTGCTTTTTGAAGTGTGTTTTGGGTCATTGTCCTGCTGGAAGACCAATGACCTCTGAGGGAAACCCAGCTTTCTCACACTGGGCCCTACATTATGCTGCAAAATTTGTTGGTAGTTTTCAGACTTCATAATGTCATGCACAAGGTCAAACAGTCCAGTGCCAGAGGCAGCAAAGCAACCCCAAAACATAAGGGAACCTCCACCATGTTTGACTGTAGGGACCTTGTTCTTTTCTTTGAATGCCTCTTTTTTTCTCATGTAAACTCTATGGTAATACCTTTGCCCAAAAAGCTCTACTTTTGTCTCATCTGACCAGAGAATATTCTTCCAAAACATTTTAGGCTTTCTCAGGTAAGCTTTGGCAATCTCCAGCCTGGCTTTTTTTATGTCTCGGGGTAAGAAGTGGGGTCTTCCTGGGTATCCTACCATACAGTCCCTTTTCATTCAGATGCTGATGGATAGTACGGGTTGACACTGCTGTACCCTCGGACTGCAGGGCAGCTTGAACTTTTTTGGATGTTAGTCAAGGCTCTTTATCTACCATCCGCACAATCTTGCATTGAAATCTCTCGTCAATTTTTCTTTTCCGTCCACATCTAGGGAGGTTACCACAGTGCCATGGGCTTTAAACTTCTTGATGACACTGCGCAGGAACATTCAGGTCTTTGGAGATGGACTTGCAGCCTTGAGATTGCTAATGCTTCCTCACAATTTGGTTACTCAAGTCCTCAGACAGTTCTTAGGTCTTCTTTCTTTTCTCCATGCTCAATGTGGTACACACAAGGACACAGGACAGAGGATGAGTCAACTTTAATCCATGTCAACTGGCTGCAAGTGTGATTTAGTTATTGCCAACATCTGTTACGTGCCACAGGTAAGTTACAGGTGCTGGTAATTACACAAATTAGAGAAGCATCACATGATTTTTCTAACAGTGCCAATACTTTTGTCCACCCCCTTTTTTAGGTTTGGTGTGGAATTAGATCCAATTTGGCTTTAGGACAATTTGTTTTGTGTGTTTTCATTGAAGACAAATTAAATGAAGATAATAATACCAAAGAATTTGTGATTGCAATCATTTTCAGGAAGAAACTGAGTATTATCTGACAGAATTGCAGGGGTGTTAATACTTTTGGCCACAACTGTATATATATATATATATATATATATACACACACACTTTATATATACACCATGTTCTAAATTTAAGAGGACCTTTCACCAAACCAGGCATGGTGATCTAATTACAGCACTGGATGCAGCATGTCTGCAGCATCCAGGCAAGGGGTCACCCAGTACTTGAGCACTTTGTAGAAAACTTACATGCTCCAGCCATTAAGATGGTGGCTAGGGGCTGCAGCCAAGGGCAGATTCACACCCCCTGCATGTTTAATCTGTTCACCGCTGCCAATCAATCTCTCCCTCTTCAGCAGCATTTAAACAGAGTTGTTGTTTTTTTCAGAACTTGCTGTTTGCCTCCGCCCCTCAGAGGGGCGGGGCTAAACAGACTTTCTGGGAGAGAGAAAAACAAACTCTGTTTAAATGCTGCTGAAGAGGGAGAGAATGATTGGCAGCGGTGGGCAGATTAAACATGCAGGGGGGTGTGAATCTGCCCTTGGCTGCAACCCCTAGCCACCTCCTTAATGGCTGGAGAATGTAAGTTTTCTAACTGTATTATCTCGGGGTACAGGGCTACTCAAGTGCTGGGTGACCCCTTGTCTGGATGCTGCAGACATGCTGCATCCAGTGCTGTAATTAGATCACCATGCCTGGTTTGGTGACAGGTCCTCTTTAAGCAAATGTTCTTTTTCTCTGATTTTCCTAAATGGCTGGTGCAAATGACAGTCAGTGTAATAAAAGTCATCACCCGTTAGAGTATACATCGAATTTTATTGAAGAAACCTCCCAATGATAACAGTATACTCTTAAAAAAAACTCTAAATGCACTGTTCCAAATTATTAGGCACAGTAGAGTTTCTAAACATTTTATTTGTTCGAAAGAACTGAAAATGTTCATTTGTTGAATTTGCAGCATTAGGAGGTCACATTTAGGCTGGGTTCACATTTGCGGACCTCTCCGCAGCGTTCTGCGGAGGGGATCCGCAATGTGACCGCAGCGGCCGCGAGCTCCTATCTTTATAATGGGAGCGCACTGTGCTGCGCTTGACCGCGTACCCATTTACACCCATATGTGATCTGTGCGCAGGCGGATGCCTGCGCACAAATCACACAGTCTCGTCCGCACTAGGGACGCGACATGTTGCGTCCCTGGTACGGGCGAGAGTGCGTGATTTGTGCGCAGGCTTCCGCCTGCGCACAGATCACATGTGGGGGTGAATGGGTGCGCACCGTCATGCGCGGTCAAGCGCAGCACCGTGCGCCCCCATTATAAAGATAGGGGCTGGCGGTGCTGCGCTCACATTGCGGATCCCTTCTGCAGAACGCTGCGGAGGGGTCCGCAAATGTGAAGGCAGCCTTACTGAAATAAAAAGCTACTTAACTCCAAAACATCTTAACAGGCCAATTTATATGTTAACATAGGAACCCTTCTTTGATATCACCTTCACAATTCTTGCATCCATTGAATTGTGAGTTTTTGGAGAGTTTCTGCTTGTATTTCTTTGCATGATGCCTGAATAGCCACCCAGAGCCGCTGTTTTGATGTGAACTGCCTCCCACCCTCATAGATCTTTTGCTTGATTATACTCCAAAGGTTCTCTATAGAGTTGAGGTCAGGGGAAGATGGTGGCCACACCATGAGTTTATCTCCTTTTATGCCCACAGCAGCCAATGACACAGAGGTTTTCTTTGCAGCATGAAATGGTGCATTGTCATGCATGAAGATTATTTTGCTCCTGAAGGCACGTTTTTGCTTTTTGTACCATTGAAGAAAGTTCTCAGTCAGAAACTCTATATACTTTGCAGAGGTCATTTTCACACATTCAGGAACCTTAAAAGGGCCTACAAGCTGTTTCCCGATGATTTCGGCCCACAACATGACTCCTCCACCTCCTTGCTGATGTCGCAGCCTTGTTGGGACATGGTGGCCTTCCACCAACCATCCACTACTCCATCCATCTGGACCATCCAGGGTTGCTCTGCACTCATCAGTTAACAAGACTGTTTGAAAATTAGTCTTCATGTATGTCTGGGCCAACTGTTTCTGCTTGTGAGTGTGGCGCCCCACTGGTCAGTGCACCACAGTAGGGGTACTGCACCCACAACAGAGGGTGCAATATTCCTGTCACTTGGGGGGTGTAACGTCAACCTGAGGGTCCCACCCCAGCATCCATACACCTAGACTAGGGGACCAATTGGCAACCAGGGTAACCGGGGGGAGGAGAGTTAGGAGTAGGGAGAAAGGCGGGAAGTCACACAGTTGGATGTAGTCCGTACTGAGGGAAAAAGCAATGAGGGAGCCTTGGAGGGGTGTCCAGGGAAGGCGCCTGAGAAGAAAAGGGTGGCCCAGGAAAGAAAGAGGAAACCCAGTGCCAGACCACTGGACAGGCATAGGGGAATCCTAGTCCACCAATAGAGTGCCGGCTCCGAGTCACGATTCAGGTGAGTTAATCCCTGAGCCGTCTACATCGGCAAGTTGAGGGCCGCATTATCAGCCCCGACCCACCCGTCCAGAACGTGCAGCCCCACCAGGATCACCAAACAGGGTTGAGCCCCTTATAAAGAAAAAGGGTACCTCATAGCACCCAACAGGCCTGGTAGACAAGCGGGCTGTGCAGGGCAGAGCATGGAAAGTGAGGAGGCGCAAGTTAGAACAGCGGGACATTAGGGAGATAAAAGACGGTATACTACGGGAGCCTCAAAGAGACTCAGTGACTACCTGGCCAGCTACCCATGCAAAGACTGTGTAAACTGTAACCTGAAGTGCCATCTGAATCGGTTCCAGTAAAGTACCAGTATAGAGTCCCAAGGCCTCCATGTCTCCTTTCTACACAAACCGCTGCACTGCCTACATCCAGCACCATGAAAACAAGTGCTATCTTGACCTGGGGACCCGGCTCCACCTGCAGGGAGCCCGACCACCCAAGCTGCAATACCATCGTCCCTGGCAGTCTGACAGCGGCGCTGGTGAACATCACCAGAATCTGCAGGTGGCGTCACGAAAAACATTTATTCTTTTTTTTATTTCCTTTTACTTTTCCCCAGATTTTTGAGCTGACCACCAGGGCTACGGGTCGGGGGAGGGCCACCAGTAACATCCCTCCAACTCAATGCCCGGGTTCCGAGTTCCCACAGACCGCTGGGTGAATCATGAGCACTTTTTAGGGGTGGCCAAATAGTAGGTTTATGCACCACAGCAAGCCTTTGAAGGATCGTCCACCTTAAGGTTCAAGGGACTCCAGAGGCACCAGCAGCTTCAAAAATCTGTTTGCTGGTTTGTAAGGCCTTTTTAGCAGCTGCTCTCTTAATCCAATGAACTTGCCTGGTAGAAACCTTCCTCATTTTGCCTTTATCTGCACAAACACGTCTGTGCTCAGAATCAGCCACAGATCTCTTCACAGTACGATGATCACGCTTATGTTTTCATGCAATATCTAATGTTTTCATACCTTGTCCAAGGCATTGCACTATTTGTTGCTTTTCAGCAGCAGAGAGATTCTTTTTCTTTCCCATGTTACTTGAAAACTGTGGCATGCTCAATATTGTGGAACATCCAGTTTTACTTTTAAAGGGATCACTGACCAAACTAATTATCACAGATATCTGAGATTGATTTCAGTGACCCAAAGAACCCTGAGACACAATACCATCAATGGGTTTCATTGAATTCATTGAAAAACAAAAAAGAAACACCTATGACACTTAAAACCAACTTGCATAATAATTTAGAACATGGTTTCTATAAATATATATATACTAGCTGTGAGCCCGATGCAAATGCATCGGGATTCTAGAACGTGGCAATATTATTTGCATTAATAGCATTATTATTACCATTAATAGCATAATTATTAGCATTAATAGCATAATTATTAACATTAATAGCATAATTATTAGCATTAATAGCATTAATAGCAATATTATTTGCATTAATACCATTATGATTACCATTAATAGCATAATTATTAGCATTAATAGCATAAATATTAGCATTAATAGCATAATTATTAGCATTAATAGCATAAATATTAGCATTAATAGCATAATTATTAGCATTAATAGCATAAATATTAGCAATAATAGCATAATTATTAACATTAATAGCATTAATAATAGCATTAATAGCAATATTATTTGCATTAATAATAGCATTATTATTACCATTAATAGCATAATTATTAGCATTAATAGCATAATTATTAACATTAATAGCATAATTATTAGCATTAATAGCATTAATAGCAATATTATTTGCATTAATACCATTATGATTACCATAAATAGCATAATTATTAGCATTAATAGCATAAATATTAGCATTAATAGCATAATTATTAGCATTAATAGTATAAATATTAGCATTAATAGCATAATTATTAGCATTAATAGCATAAATATTAGCATTAGTAGCAATATTATTTGCATTAATAGCATTATTATTACCATTAATAGCATAATTATTAGCATGAATAGCATAATTATTAACATTAATAGCATAATTATTAGCATTAATAGCATTAATAGCAATATTATTTGCATTAATACCATTATGATTACCATTAATAGCATAATTATTAGCATTAATAGCATAAATATTAGCATTAATAGCATAATTATTAGCATTAATAGTATTAATATTAGCATTAATAGCATAATTATTAGCATTAATAGCATAAATATTAGCATTAATAGCATAATTATTAACATTAATAGCATTAATAATAGCATTAATATCAATATTATTTGCATTAATAGCATTATTATTACCATTGATAGCATAATTATTAGCATTAATAGCATAATTATTAACATTAATAGCATAATTATTAGCATTAATAGCATTAATAGCAATATTATTTGCATTAATACCATTATGATTACCATAAATAGCATAATTATTAGCATTAATAGCATAAATATTAGCATTAATAGCATAATTATTAGCATTAATAGTATAAATATTAGCATTAATAGCATAAATATTAGCATTAATAGCATAAATATTAGCATTAATAGCAATATTATTTGCATTAATAGCATTATTATTACCATTAATAGCATAATTATTAGCATGAATAGCATAATTATTAACATTAATAGCATAATTATTAGCATTAATAGCATTAATAGCAATATTATTTGCATTAATACCATTATGATTACCATTAATAGCATAAGTATTAGCATTAATAGCATAAATATTAGCATTAATAGCATAATTATTAGCATTAATAGTATTAATATTAGCATTAATAGCATAATTATTAGCATTAATAGCATACATATTTGCAATAATAGCATAATTTTTAACATTAATAGCATTAATAATAGCATTAATAGCAATATTATTTGCATTAATAGCATTATTATTACCATTAATAGCATAATTATTAGCATTAATAGCATAATTATTAACATTAATAGCATAATTATTAGCATTAATAGCATTAATAGCAATATTATTTGCATTAATACCATTATGATTACCATTAATAGCATAATTATTAGCATTAATAGCATAAATATTAGCATTAATAGCATAATTATTAGCATTAATAGTATAAATATTAGCATTAATAGCATAATTATTAGCATTAATAGCATAAATATTACCATTAATAGCAATATTATTTGCATTAATAGCATTATTATTACCATTAATAGCATAATTATTAGCATGAATAGCATAATTATTAATATTAATAGCATTAATAATAGCATTAATAGCAATATTATTTGCATTAATAGCATTCTTATTACCATTAATAGCCTAATTATTAGCATTAATAGCATAATAATTAGCATTAATAGCATTAATAATAGAATTAATAGCAATATTATTTGCATTAATAGCATTATTATTACCATTAATACCATAATTATTAGCATTAATAGCATAATTATTAGCATTAATAACATAAATATTAGCATTAATAGCATAATTATTAGCATTAATAGCATTATTATTAGCAGTAATAGCATTATTAATAGCATTAATAAAATTAATAATACAATTAATAGCATTTATTTATTTTTTTTTATTATTATTTTTTATGTAATTATTTATTATTTTTTATTTATTTTTTGTATTATTTTTTAATTTCTTTTTAATTTTTTTTTTTATTATTAAATTTATTATTTATTTAAAGTGAGCCTGAGGCTGAGACCCAGTTCTCCTTCAGGTCCGCTGAAAGGGCTGATATTATTAGCATATATTTAATTTTTTTATTATTATTTTTATTTAATTATTTATTATTTTTTATTTATTTTTTTATTATTTTTTAATTATTTTTTAATTATTATTTTTTTTATTAAATTTATTATTTATTTAAAGTGAGCCTGAGGCAGAGACCCAGTTCTCTTTCAGGTCCGCTGAAAGGGCTGATATAATTAGCATATATTTAATTTTTTTATTATTATTTTTATTGAATTATTTATGATTTTTAATTTATTTTTTTATTATTTTTTAATTATTTTTTTTATTATTAAATTTATTATTTAGGCTGAGACCCAGTTCTCTTTCAGGTCCGCTGAAAGGGCTGATATAATTAGCATATATGTATTTTTTTTATTATTATTTTTATTGAATTATTTATTATTTTTAATTTATTTTTTAATTATTTTTTAATTATTTTTTAATTATTTTTTTTATTATTAAATTTATTATTTAGGCTGAGACCCAGTTCTCTTTCAGGTCCGCTGAAAGGGCTGATATAATTAGCATATATTTATTTTTTTTATTATTATTTTTATTGAATTCTTTATTATTTTTAATTAATTTTTTTATTATTTTTTAATTATTTTTTTTATTATTAAATTTATTATTTAGGCTGAGACCCAGTTCTCTTTCAGGTCCGTTTATTTTTTATTTATTTTTTTATTATTTTTTAATTATTTGTTAATTATTTTTTTTATTATTAAATTAATTTGTTCGCATTGAAATACATTAGCGGTGTGTCGGCGATTTTATGGCCGCCGACCTGGTTCTATTTGTCGGCCCTAAAATCGCGGACACACCGCTAATGCATGTCTATGGGCAGTGAGCTCGAATTCTGATTGGTCTGCGTCCAATCCGAAATCGGGCGGACTGCCCATAGACATGCATTAGCGGTGTGTCCGCGATTTTAGGGCCGACAAATAGAACCAGGAGGCCGGCCATAAAATCGTCGACACACCGCTAATGTATTTCAATGGGATCTGAGGTGCTCTTCTGATTGGCTGAGGGCATTAGAGAGCGACCAATCAGAAGAGCAGCTCACATCTCATAGAGATAGAATGGCGGATTTTGCGTCCATTGTATCTTAATGAGAAAAGAAGAGGACGTCGGAGATGGAAGTTGGCGGAAAGAAGACAGAAGACCCCGGGGGCCGGACGAAGAGCCGGAGATGGCGGAAAGAAGAGAGAAGAGCGGCGGGGCCGGAGGAAGAGGACGGCTGGCCGGACGAAGGGATTGTGGATCGGACGGACGATCAGATGACTAAGAAGGCATGTAAGTGATCGACGGGGGCGTTAGGTTAGGGGACGGCGGGGGCTTCGGGTGTAGGGCCTTAGGTGTTAGCGGCGGGAGCTTAGGAGGTGGCGGGGCTTAGGGGCAGGGGGGGGTAGGGGTTTAGGTGCGGATTCGGGGGTAGGGGGTTAGGTGCGGCTTAGGGGGTAGGGCTTGCGGCAGAGGGTAGTGGCTGCGGCGGGGTAGTGGCTTAGGGCGGCAGGGGGTAGGTGCTTCGGCGGCGGGGTAGGTTAGGGCGGCAGGGGGTAGGGGCTTGCGGCAGAGGGTAGTGGCTGCGGCGGAGTAGTGGCTTAGGGGGGTAGGGGCTTCGGCGGCGGGGTAGTGGCTGCGGCGGGGTAGTGGGTTAGGGCGGCAGGGGGTAGGGGCTTGCGGCAGAGGGTGGCTGCGGCGGGGTAGTGGGTTAGGGCGGCAGGGGGTAGGGGCTTGCGGCAGAGGGTAGTGGGTGCGGCGGGGTGGGGTAGTGGGTTAGGGCGGCAGGGTGTAGGGGCTTCGGCGGCGGGGTAGTGGCTGCGGCGGGGTAGTGGCTTAGGGCGGCAGGAGGTAGGGGCTTCGGCGGCGGGGTAGTGGCTTAGGGGTTAGGGCGGCAGGGGGTAGGGGCTGCGGCGGGGTAGTGGGTTAGGGCGGCAGGGGGTAGGGGCTTGCGGCAGAGGGTAGTGGCTGCGGCGGGGTAGTGGCTTAGGGCGGCAGGGGGTAGGGGCTTTGGCGGCGGGGTAGTGGCTTAGGGGTTAGGTGCGGCAGAGGGTAGTGGCTGCGGCGGGGTAGTGGGTTAGGGCGGCAGGGGGTAGGGGCTTGCGGCAGAGGGTAGTGGCTGCGGCGGGGTAGTGGCTTAGGGCGGCAGGGGGTAGGGGCTTGCGGCAGAGGGTAGTGGCTGCGGTGGGGTAGTAGCTTAGGGCGGCAGGGGGTAGGGGCTTCGGCGGCGGGGTAGTGGCTTACGGGTTAGGTGCGGCAGAGGGTAGTGGGTGCGGCGGGGTAGTGGGTTAGGGCAGCAGGGGGTAGGGGCTTGCGGCAGAGGGTAGTGGGACGGGACTTAGGGGGTAGGGGCTTGTGGCAGAGGGTATGTGGGACTTCGGCGGCGGTGTACAGCGCGATGGTATACTACAGTCCCATGGGCATACGCGTGTCGGCCCTTAAGCGCCAGCGAACATTGCGAGTCGTTGGCGCATGGGCATGGGACTGTAGTATACTATAGCGGTGTACACTACAGTCGTATGCGCTTCTGTGGCTTGGTTAGCGTTGGGTGGCAGCGACTCGCAATGCCCGCTTCGCGGGCATTGCTTAGCGAGGCTGCAACGACAATGACAGAGTCCAGGATAAGAAACCCAGGACTCGCTAACAAAGCCACCGGAAGTTGCGCCGCTCCGACGGAAGTCAGTTACGGCAATTATATAATAGATATATATAGGGGGGGGTGGACAAGGAGGGCAGGGATGTCAGATAGGGCTCATCATGCCTGGAGTCACTTTGTCGTAGTTGATGAGCAAGCAGACATTGGCCAATGTATGTACTAAGAACTCCAGAATTAAAAGATAAGATTATTGAGTTTTTTGAAAAAACATAAGTTTTTAACTTTTTCCTCAAACATATATGGCTTGTTAGCACTTATGCATCATTGGTAGTAGCTGTGTGCTGCAAGGATTTTTCTCAAGTTGTTTGATTCTGCATCCTTGCTTGCACCAGTTCACACTGGTCTGCTGAGTGCTGTGCAGCTTTTCTGATTATAAATATATATACATATATATATATATATATATATATATATATATATATATAACAAAAAACAAAAAATCACAGCTGCACTCAGTCTAACCAACAAGTGTGTGCTGACAAGCAATAATGGTTTGAGAAAAAAATTAAAAAACATCCGTTTTTTCTAAAAAACTCAGTACTCACTTTTTTTATTAAAAGCCGGGGCTCTTGGTACACTCATTGGCCAATGTATGCCTGCCCTCCGGCCACTTCTCGGCGGCCCCGGGGTCCGGAGGGTCCTAACGCTGACATCCCTGCCAGATCCTTGTCCGTGGACTCCCTGGTCCTTCTGACCTCATCCTGATCCCTGAGCACCTGGGGTCGGTGGGGGTGCAATCTGCAGCTGGGTGGAGCCAGCTACTCCACCCCGTCTAGTATATATCAGAACAAAAAAACTGCAAAGCACTCGTTACACTGTGCGAAAGGTGCAAAGCTGTGCTGCTGGCTTTTTTTGTTCTGATATATATATATATATATATATATATATATAAATGTTTTTTAACCCCTTAAGGAGCTCATTTTTCAATTCTGACCAGCGGATTATTTCAACATATCCTAGTGATTCCAAGATTGTTTTTTTCATGACATATTGTGCATCATGTTAGTAGTAGATTTAGGATGATATTTTCTGCATTTCTTTGATCAAAGAGAGTGTTTACACACAGTGGCAATGTGGCACCCCTGCGGATTCAGTCGCCACGGAGGTACTGAAGCCCTGTTAGGTTGTAGTATCCCACTCCCAGGTAAAAGGGGTACAGACCGCTACCGGGATACCTAGATCACTCTAGGAACGATTGTAGTGGGGTTGGGTGGTGAAGGAAGTAGATAGAAGGAGCACTTGGGAGAAGTGAGGTCAGAAAGAACGCACGTAGATGATGTGGGACACGTGACAAAGGGGTATAAAAAGAGCAAGAAACATCTCGAACGTAGGAGGCGACAGTGAGAAGAAAGATAGTTAACTGAGAGAGTGACCAGCTGAGGAGACCGAGATCACTCTAGGAACGATTGTATTGGGGTTGGGTGGTGAAGGAAGTAGTTAGAGGGAGCACTTGGGAGGAGTGAGGTCAGAAACAAAACACGTAGATGACATGGGACACGTGACAAAGGGGTATAAAAAGAGCAAGAAACATCTAGAATGTAGAAGATGACAGTGAGAAGAAAGACAGTTAACAGAGAGAGTGACCAGTTGAGGAGAGGTGGTACAACAGCTGAGGAGAGGCAATTGAACACCATAGTTCAGTTGGAGGGCAGTTAGAGAACGTATGCCCTGGGAATGTCCAGAGGACTGGAGCAAGTGGGAGCTCGTCCTAGGGCCGAAACATAGAGCAGAACATCACCCAAGTGGCTCCGAGAGGAAGAGGGGGTCCCAGAGGCACAGGAAGTGAGCAATCCACCAGTGGGACTTGTATCTATTGTCAAGTGCAGGCAAGTGGAGAGACTGGCCGCAAGGGACACCGGGAACCCAAAAGACTAGTGGAGAAGACCAGGCTCAGCTAGTGAGCCGGAGGCTGTGGCACTTCAAAGGTGACCCAGTCGACAACTGTGCACTTCTGCTGAAAAGGTGGCAACCATAGGGCTAGGAGACACTGCAGAGGAACCCCTAGAAAAAACCCAAAGTCACTGGCTCAGAGCTCTGTGTGGCGAGGCGCAAGGCAGGACAGGCAAGGCAAGCGCTGTGTGAGATGACCTGGAAAGGACAGAGAAGGGGTGCCAGTTATGTACCATCCTACTACCAGTGAGTAGCTGGATCCCTACCTCCGAGAACTCAGTGCTCAGTGGGCTGCTACACAAAGACTGTGAGTAAACGACCTGAAGACTGCATCCCACTGTGTCTGTGAGATCTGAGTCCAGATCTCAGCTGGACTCAGAGGTGTGCAGACGTGCTGTCTGCTCTCTGCCAGACTGTGGAGACAATAGGGCGCCTTGCTAGTGGCAGCCCATTGCAGCAGCTATTATTTTGTTTGTTACAGTTTTGCTACAGTATTTGTACCTTTCCTGATGTCTTTTTGGACCTCTAATTTCAACCTTGGATCTATGCAATGTTTTTCATCTCGTGGATTGCGACGTTCCTGCACGCGGGTCTGCTGTGGGATGGAAAATGCAGCACACCCCACACTTTCTACTGACGCTGGGCACACAGCATATGGTTTTCACCTGGATCCTCCACTACCACTCACAAGTCCCCTGCTGGCATGGCCACTTTGGGGTACGCTATATGGTCCATCTCAGCTAATACTACCGATGGATGTATGCTGTTGCCCACAGCCTGTGTCAGTGATACAGCCATATGTGCTCGGCGGAGAGCACCGTATACAATATGCCACGGAGAGGCCTCGTGGGATGGATGGAATCACTGATTGGAGGGTTGTCCCTAGGTCTGTCGCTAAACGAGTAGTGTATTCAAGGAGTCGTCTTCTGGAACTGCGCAGGACAAAGTCTTCTCCAGCAGTTGCAATACCACATGTTCCACGGGAAATGAGGAGACCTTTTAGAGGTTGCAGAGCAGGCAAGAAGATCAAGTCCTGGAGGAGAAGGTTTAAACCTGCGGTCCCATCCATCATCATGGGTAATGTACGATCGCTTGGTAACAAGTTGGATGAACTGCTGGCTCTGAGTAAGACCCAGAAGGAGTTCAGGGAATGCAGTCTCATGTGCTTTACAGAAACCTGGTTGCATGAGGACGTCCCAGATTCATGTGTATCGGTACCAGGGTTTCATATGGTTCGGGCTGACAGGGACAGAGTGAAGTGCGGTAAGAAGAAGGGTGGAGGAGTGATACTGTACATTAACAACAGATGGTGTAATCAGGGGCATGTAACAGTAAAGGAGAGACATTGTTGCCCAAACATTGAACTATTAGCAGTGGGCCTCAGGCCTTACTATCTGCCTAGAGAATTCTCTCTTGTTGCAGTGGTGTCGTATATACCACCATCTGCAAATCCAGAGGCAGCTGGGGATGTACTGTCTGGGGTGATTGCCCGGCTTCAGACGAAACACCCTAGCTCTCTAACTGTCATTTCTGGGGATTTTAATCGAGCCAAGATCTCATTACCAAAGTTCTATCAATATGTCAAATGTTCTACACAGGACAATTATATATTGGATCTCCTCTATGCCAGTGTTAAGGATGCTTACTCATCATCTGCATTGCCCCCCCTGGGGAAATCTGACCACAACCTCATACTATTGTCTCCAGCCTATCAACCAGTTGTCTGCAAACAATCAGTGACAATTAAACAGATAAGGAAGTGGTCTCCGGCAGCAGAGAAGAGGTTACAAGACTGCTTTGATTGCACACACTGGGAGGTGTTATGTGCCAGGGAACCTAATGATGATGTTAATGAGGTTACCGGGAGAGTTACTGATTACATCAACTTTTGTACTGACAATATTGTACCTATTCATGAGATTCGGTGTTATGCAAACAACAAGCCTTGGATTACAAAAGAATTGAAACATCTACTAAACAGGAAAAAAACAGCTTTTAAAAGGAAAGACAAGGAGGAGATGAAAATTGTACAGAGACTTAAAGGGGAAAATTAAGATTGCCCATGAAGCATTCAGAATTAAATTGGAAAATAAATTGTCACACAACTCCAGAGAAGTGTGGGCTGGAATGAAGCTATTGACTGGGTTTAAGGCAAGGTCAGATCAGGGGGGTGGGGGGCTGATCATGGCTAATGAGATGAATGAGTTTTTCAACAGATTCAACGATAAATGTGCAATGTCAACAGGGGAGAAGGCCGGGGAGCGACAAGCAATATCAACTGGGAGGAGGAAGTTGGAGACTTTCTTGATCTCAGAAAATGATGTGAGGGAACAGTTTAGTAAGCTGGTCATTGGTAAAGCAGCAGGGCCTGATGGTATCTGTCCACGTGTCCTCAGAGTGTGTGCAAATCAGTTGTGCACTGTCTTCCAGCACCTGTTTAACTGGAGCTTACAATCACAGAGAGTACCAGTTCTATGGAAGACTTCTTGCCTGGTGCCGGTTCCCAAGACTACCTTCCCGAGCTCCCATAACGACTATAGACCGGTGGCCTTAACATCGCATGCGATGAAGTCCTTGGAGAGAATTGTACTTGCCTACTTGTGTCCGAGGGTGTCTGCTTTTATGGACCCCCTTCAGTTTGCGTATCGGCAGAGTCTAGGGGTGGACGATGCTGTAGCATATCTGCTACAAACAGTACATTCCTTTTTGAACAATGATGGAACCACTGTACGTGCCATGTTCTTCGATTTCTCCAGTGCATTCAACACCTTACAGCCACTATTATTACGTAAAAAGCTGGTTGAAATGGCGGTTGATGAGGGACTAGTGAATTGGATCATTGATTACCTGTCGCACAGGCCACAGTTCGTAAGGTTGGGGGCGGCCATATCGGATAGTGTTCGGAGCAGTGTTGGAGCCCCTCAGGGAACGGTGCAGTCGCCATTCCTTTTTACGTTATACACAGCTGATTTTCAGTATAAATCAGACCTTTGTCACCTTCAGAAGTACTCTGATGACTCAGTGATAGTCGGAGGTATTGAGAGAGGCCGGGGGGAGGAGGAATACAGAAGGGTGGTCTCGGACTTTGTTGACTGGTGCCCGGCTAACCATTTAGAACTTAACGTAAAGAAAACCAGGGAGTTGGTGTTGAGTTATGGAAGGTGCATGAAGGATTGCTTACCTATCACTATTGATGATCAGGATGTGGAGATGGTGGAGAATTTCAAATATTTGGGGGTTCACCTGGACAGCAAGCTTGATTGGAGGTGCCATATGGAGAAGGTTTGCAAGAAAGGGATGAGTAGACTTTACTTCCTAAGGAAATTAAGGTCGTTTAATGTGTGTAGCAAAATGCTTGAAATGTTCTACCAATCTATTGTGGCGAGTGCAATCTTTGCTGCAATAATATGCTGGGGTAGTAGTGTGCACACAACTGACGCTAATAAGCTGAATAAACTTATCAAGACGGCTAGTGCGGCGGTGGGTCTACAACTTAGGACTTTCGAGGAGGTATTAGAGGACAGAATTAATAAGAAATGCAAGGCTATAATGAGCAACAATACACACCCGCTCTCTGAACTGTTTGCAAAGCAGAAGAGCACATTCAGCAAGCGTCTAATCCAACTAATGCGTAAAAAGGAAAGATACAGAAAATCATTTGTTCCGACAGCTGTGGGGATGTTTAACAAATGTATAAGTGTAAAGCGTCCCAAGACTATGTGAAGTTCTATGTGTATGGGGGGAATAGGTGAGGTACATGTACCAGTCTACCCACATCTGCTGTCCATATAGACTTATTTTGTAAAGTGTAAAATGTTCTCGATCTTTGTTCTGCTGCTGTAATACTCTAATTTCCTCCGGGATCAATAAAGTTTATCTTATCTTATCTTATCTTAACTTTGTTAACGCGTCTAAAGCACCAGAAACACAACTACCAACTGACCCAGTTACCTTTGGCCACGCTAGGGGTCAGCCCAACCCGTAGAAGGCTTAAGAACATTGCTGCCTTCCAACCATCGGCCCCTAGGAATACTGTCGAGCAGCAGCGGAAATCTATAGCCGCAACCTGCGGATGGCGTCATGTGTAAATTAACAAGTATCCCCAAGTTCAGTCATTCCTGCCCAGAATGAACCCACCACACCAGGTCCCTATCCCTAAAGGCCCAGTTACACACACAGATAATTGTGCAGAGATTGTTCGCAGATCTCTGGTTGCAGTGAAATCATGAACACATTTATACACAGCCACAAAATGTAACAATGTGTCCATGATTTCACTGCAACCAGAGATCTGCGAACAATCTCTGCACAATTATCTGTGTGTAACTGGGCCTTAAGAGAGAGAGCCACCCACGCCAAACTTTTAATGAGACTGCCAGGGTCACGGAGCAGGGTCTCGGTTCCTGTGATCTCCGTGATGAAGCCTCAAAACGGCCTGGTTCCGAGTATCTTGAGGCCCTGGAGGGGCATGTCAGCAGTTCAAAGCCATGACAGGTATAGCTGTCATAGGTCATTAAGGGGTTACATTTATTTTTCTGTTAATTTTCACAAGCTAGCAAAAACTTCAGAACCATAACATGCCACATCAAATTATCCAATTTCATGGTTACAGAACGTCTACCATAAGGGGACGTTTTTTGGACTATATAAGAAACACTCCATCAATCTATAGAAAAAGTGCAAGCACTAAGGAGTTGATGTTTCATAAAAATACCACTTTATTGAACACATATAAAGTAACAGACAATAAACCATTTAAAATGAAGTACTTATGCGGATGAATCCAGACATAAACCACAAGGAGGTGGTAACACTCTCAGGATAACAAGATATTGCACATAGTAAAACCACAATGGTTAATATCATTCCATAACATAGGAGAAATCAGTAGTGGAGCACAATCGCCCTAGCACTTACTTACTCACCCATGGTACTTGTGCTGTTCCCTTGGTCCAGTTATAGTGCCCTCTGCTGTGGCCCCCCCTACGACCGTTTAGCAAGGCTTTTTCAAGGGGATTGTGATATTACTGGCGACTTCTGCCGCCTTTTATTACCGCCGACCGCAGGATTTTGACCGCCGCCATTACCTTCTCGTCATTTCCGCTGGAAAACAGGGGGAAGGAGTTGTGCGCATGACGTTAAATACGTCATTGCGCGTGTGCACTACAACCCGTTCCTCTCATGTCACAAGGGCCCGCACCGACTCATAGTTTGTTAGTAACGGCGGCCATTTTGTTGGAGCACATTCTCCTATTAGTTCAATGGGCAGAAAAATGTTTTGGCCACCAAAATACAGACAAGCCATATGTATTCCCCCTTGGTGAAACTAATCATACAAACTACGTGCCCCCCTCGTTCTACATACTAATGAAGTGACAAGCCATATCTGCCGCATCTGCCGCGATTAAACGCATAACCGCCACACTTGCGGCACAGTTGCGGCAAGCCCCATGCAATGTCTATGGGGCCTGCGGTAAGGGTGCGGCAGGTGCGGTATTGGCACTTGCGGCAGGTGCGGCCGCAAAAAAAAAGCAGTCAGCAGCGTTTTTTTTCGCGCCCGCACCTGCTGCAAGTGCCGAAACCGCACTTGCCGCATCTGCTGCACCCTTACCGCAAGCCCCATAAACATTGCATGGGGCTTGCCGCAACTGTGCTGCAAGTGTCGAGGTTATGCGTTAATCGGGGCAGATGCGTTTTTTTCACCGCATCTGCCGCGATTTGAAAAAAACGCTGATGTGAAAGGGGCCTTATATATGTTCCTTTTTCGGCAGTTACACATCGGCAGCTCATTAAATCCATTTAGAATAAGTTCTCCTTTCGGATAACTACAATCTATTATATAATTGCCGTAGCTCACTTCCGTCGGAGCGGCGCTGCTTCCGGTGGCTTGGTTAGCGAGTCCAGGTTTCATCTCCTGGACTCTGTCCGTGGCCGCTACGCGGCCATGGCGACTCCCGAAGCAATGCCCGCAAAGCGGGCATTGCGAGTCGTTGCAGCCTCGCGAAGCAATGCCCGCGAAGCGGGCATTGCGAGTCGCTGCCACCGCTAACCAAGCCACAGAAGCCATTACCCGCCGCTGGCACCCTGCCATTACCCCGCCGCTGGCACCCTCTGCCCGCAAG
Organism: Allobates femoralis; assembly: GCA_033576535.1. Lineage (NCBI taxonomy): Eukaryota > Metazoa > Chordata > Amphibia > Anura > Aromobatidae > Allobates > Allobates femoralis. The sequence goes on from JARQOC010000001.1 coordinate 359,857,288, forward strand.
CCCCTAGCCACTACCCCGCCGCAGGCATCCTCTGCCGCAAGCCCCCCGCCGCTGGCACCCTCTGCCCGCAAGCCCCTAGCCACTACCCCGCCGCAGGCACCCTCTGCCGCAAGCCCCTGCCGCTGCCATACTACTGTAGTGTACACCGCTATAGTATACTACAGTCCCATGCCCGTAAGCGCCATGGGACTGTAGTATACCATCGCGCTGTACACTACAGACCCCTGCCGCTCTAAGCCACTACGCGCTGTACGGTGCCATTACCCCGCCGCTGGCACCCTCTGCCCGCAAGCCCCTAGCCACTACCCCGCCGCAGGCACCCTCTGCCGCAAGCCCCTGCCGCTGCCATACTACTGTAGTGTACACCGCTATAGTATACTACAGTCCCATGCCCGTAAGCGCCATGGGACTGTAGTATACCATCGCGCTGTACACTACAGACCCCTGCCGCTCTAAGCCACTACGCGCTGTACGGTGCCATTACCCCGCCACTGGCACCCTCTGCCCGCAAGCCCCTAGCCACTACCCCGCCGCAGGCACCCTCTGCCGCAAGCCCCTGCCGCTGCCATACTACTGTAGTGTACACCGCTATAGTATACTACAGTCCCATGCCCGTAAGCGCCATGGGACTGTAGTATACCATCGCGCTGTACACTACAGACCCCTGCCGCTCTAAGCCACTACGCGCTGTACACTACAGCCCCCTGCCGCCGCACCCCTACACCCTAATCCCCGACCCGCCGCACCTATGACCCTACCCCGTAAACCCCGCCGCACCTAACCCCCTACCCTCTAAGCCCCGCCGCACCTAAGCCCCTACCCCCTAAGCCCCGCAGCCTCCTAAGCTCCCGCCGCCAAGCCCCCACCCGCCGCACCTAAACCCCTACCCCCTAAGTCCGCCGCACCCCTACACCCTAAGCCGCCCTAACCCCTAACCCACTACCCCGCCGCCGAAGCCCCTACCCCCTGCCGCCCTAACCCACTACCCCCGCCGCAGCCACTACCCTCTGCCGCAAGCCCCTACCCCCTGCCGCCCTAACCCACTACCCCACCGCTCCCACTACACTCTGCCGCACCTAACCCCTAAGCCACTACCCCGCCGCCGAAGCCCCTACCCCCTGCCGCCCTAACCCAATACCCCGCCGCAAGCCCCTACCCCCTGCCGCCCTAACCCCTAACCCACTACCCCCGCCGCCGAAGCCCCTACCCCCTGCCGCCCTAATCCACTACCCCGCCGCAGCCACTACCCTCTGCCGCAAGCCCCTACCCCCTAAGCCGCACCTAACCCCCTACCCCCGATTCTGCACCTAAACCCCTACCCCCCCCCTGCCCCCTAAGCCCCGCTGCACCTAAGCCCCTATCCCCTAAGCCCCGCCGCCTCCTAAGCTCACACCGCTAACACCTAAAGCCCTACACCCCAAGCCCCCGCCGTCCCCTAACCTAACGTCCCCGTCGATCACTTACATGCCTTCAAGTCATCTGATCGTCCGTCCGATCCACAACTCCTCCGTCCGGCCAGGCGTCCTCTTCCTCCGGCCCCGGGGTCTTCTCTCTTCTTTCCGCCATCTCCGCCTCTTCGTCCGGCCCCGGGGATCTTCTGTCTTCTTTTCGCAAACTTCCACCTCCGACGTCCTCTTCCTTCTCATTAAGATAGAATGGACGAAAAATCCGCCATTCTACCTCAATGAGATCTGAGGCCCTCTTCTGATTGGTCGCTGTATACTGCCCTCAGCCAATCAGAAGAGCCCCTCTTTTTTTATTATTTTTTAATTATTTTTTAATTATTTTTTTTATTATTAAATTTATTTATTTTTTTAAGTCACACTGAGACGCAGTTCTCATTCAGGTCCGCCTTTTTTTTTCCCCATTGACATACATTACCGGTGTGTCGGCGATTTTATGGCCGCCCACCTGGTTCTATTTGTCGGCCCTAAAATCGCGGACACACCGCTAATGCATCTCTATGGGCAGTCAGCTCGAATTCTGATTGGTCGGCGTTCAATCCGAAATCGGGCTGACTGCCCATAGAGATGCATTAGCGGTGTGTCCGCGATTTTAGGGCCGACAAATAGAACCAGGTGGGCGGCCATAAAATCGCCGACACACCGGTAATGTATGTCAATGGGGAAAAAAAAAGGCGGACCTAGATGAGAACTGTGTCTCACTGTCACTTAAAAAATAATAAATTAAATAATAAAAAAAATAATTTTAAAAATAATTAAAAATACTAAAAAAATAAATTAAAAATAATAAATAATTAAATAAAAATAATAATAAAAAAAAAATGCGACCTGAATGAGAACTCTGTCTCACTCTCACTCAAAAAATAAATAAATTAAATAATAAAAATAATAATTTAAAAAATAAAAATAATAAAAAAATAAATAAAAAATATTAAATAATTAAATAAAAATAATAATAAAAAAAAAAAAAAATGCGGTCCTGAATGAGAACTGTGTCTCACTCTCACTTCAAAAAATAAATAAATTAAATAATAAATAATAATTTAAAAAGAATTAAAAAATAATAAAAAAATAAATAAAAAATATTAAATAATTAAATAAAAAAATAATAATAAAAAAAAAAAATGCGGACCTAATGAGAACTGTGTCTCACTCCACTTAAAAAATAAATAAATTAAATAATAAAAAAAATAATTACAAAGAATTAAAAATAATAAAAAATAATAAAAAATATTAAATAATTAAATAAATAATAATAAAAAAAAAAAAAAATGCGGACCTGAATGAGAACTGTGTCTCACTCTCACTTAAAAAAAAAAATAAATTAAATAATAAAAAAAATAATTTAAAAATAATTAAAAAATAATAAAAAAATAAATAAAAAATATTAAATAATTAAATAAAAATAATAATAAAAAAAAAAGAAAATGCGGACCTGAATGAGAACTGTGTCTCACTCTCACTTAAAAAAATAAATAAATTAAATAATAAAAAAAATAATTAAAAAATAATTAAAAAATAATAAAAAAATAAATTAAAAATAATAAATAATTCAATAAAAATAATAATAAAAAAATAAATATATGCAATTATATCAGCCCTTTCAGCGGACCTGAAAGAGAACTGGGTCTCAGCCTAAATAATAAATTTAATAATAAAAAAAATAATTAAAAAATAATTAAAAAATAATAAAAAAATAAATTAAAAAATAATTCATAATTCAAATAAAAATAATAATAAAAAAATTAATATATGCTAATTATATCAGCCTTTTCAGCGGACCTGAAAAGAACTGGGTCTCACCCTAAATAATAAATTTAATAATAAAAAAAATAATTAAAATATAATAAAAAAATAAATAAAAAATAATAAATAATTAAATAAAAAATAATAATTAAAAAAAAAATCTAATAATAAATGATATTACTGCTAATTAATAATGCTATTAATGCTAATAATTATGCTATTAATGCTAATAAAATGTTATTAATGCATATTATTTAATGCTAATAAATAAGCTAATAATATGTTAATGCTTAATAATGATAACTAATAATAAATGCTATTATAATGCTATTAATAATAATAAGTATTAATGCTATAATAATATTAAATGCTATATTAATGCATATGCTATTATTAATGCATTAATGCTAATAATAATGCTATAATGCATAATAATGTTATAATTATAAATGCTATTAATTAAAAAATTAATAATGCTATAATAATGCTATTAAGCTATAATATGCTATAATGCTATTAATGCTAATATATGCTATATATTATAATGCTATTAATGCTAATAATAATGCTATTAAATGCAATTAAGCTAAAATAATGCTATAAGCTATTAAAATGTTATAATGCTATTATTAATGCTAATAATGCTATTATTTATGCTATTAATGCTAATAATAATGCTATTAATGCTATTAATAATGCTATAATAGCTATTAATTATGCTATATAATGCTATTTAATGCTAATATTATGCTATTAAATGCTATTAATGCTTAATAATTAATGCTATTAATGCTATTAATAAGCTTATTAATGCTATTAATTATGCTATTAATATGCTATTAATGCTAATATTAATTATATAATGTATTATAATGCTATAATGCTAATAATAATGCTATTAATGCTATTAATATAATGTTTAATGCTATTATTAATGCTAATAATCTATTATTAATGCTATTAATGCTAATAATAATGCTATTAATGCATAATAATGCTATTAATGCTATTAATTCTGCTATAATGCATATTATTATAATGCTATTAATACTATTAATAATGCTATTAATGCTAATATTATCCTATTAATGCTATTAATAATGCTATTAATGCTATTAAAATGCTAATTAATTGTTAATTGCTATTAATGCTAATATTATCCTATATGGTATATTAATGCTATTAATGCTAATAATAATGCATTAATTCTATTAATGCTAATAATAATGCTATTAATGCTATAATAATGTATTAATGCTATTAATTCTGCTATTAATGCTAATATTTATCCTATTAATGCTATTAATGCTAATATTAATCCCTTTAATGCTATTAATGCTATTAATAATGCTATTAATGCTATAATTATGCTATTATTGCTATTAATGCTAATATTTATCCTATTCATGGTATTATTAATGCTATTAATGCAATAATAATGCTATTAATTGCTATTAATGCTAATAATAATGCTATTAATGCTATTAATAATGTTATTAATGCTATTATTAATGCTAATAATGCTATTATTAATGCTATTAATGCTAATAATAATGTTATTAATGCTATTAATAATGCTATTAATGCTATTAATTATGCTATTAATGCTAATATTTCTCCTATTAATGCTATTAATGCTAATAATAATGCTATTAATGCTATTAATAATGCTATTAATGCTAATATTTATCCTATTAATGGCATTATTAATGCTATTAATGCTAATAATAATGCTATTAATGCTATTAATAATGTTATTAATGCTATTATTAATGCTAATAATGCCATTATTAATGCTATTAATGCTAATAATAATGCTATTAATGCTATTAATAATGCTATTAATGCTATTAATTATGCTATTAATGCTATTAATGCTAATATTTATCCTATTAATGCTATTAATAATGCTATTAATGCTAATAATAATGCTATTAATGCTATTAATAATGTTATTAATGCTATTATTAATGCTAATAATGCTATTATTAATGCTATTAATGCTAATAATAATGCTATTAATGCTATTCATAATGTTATTAATGCTATTATTAATGCTAATAATGCTATTATTAATGCTATTAATGCTAATAATAATGCTATTAATGCTATTAATAATGTTATTAATGCTATTATTAATGCTAATAATGCTATTAATAATGCTATTAATGCTAATAAAATGCTATTAATGCTATTAATACTGTTATTAATGCTCATAATACTGCTAATAATGCTATTAATACTGCTATTACTGCTAATAATAATGCTATGGCTTATATTATTGCTATTGATGATGCGATTATTATTTAAAAATCTTTAAAAAAACAATAAACATATTTTAGATACCCGATGCATTTGCATCAGGCTAACAGCTATAACTACTATAATCAAATTAATGCACGTTCTAGAATCCCGATGCATTTGCATCGGCTCACAGCTAGTAATATAAATAAAGTTAAAATCACACAGACAAATAATGGCAAGAAGAAACACGTTCCAAAAATCCTTTTTACTCTTTTCTCTCTATTGAAGCAATCAGATGCATATGGGATCAGTTTTTATAAAAAAGGGGAAAAACTCAATTTTTCGTTTAACCCCTTAGGGGCCATTGTGTCTAGTTCAAAATCCACCTGCACTCAACTTGTGCAAGTGTTTTGGCCAAATCTCCACCTTTGATTCCACCCTGCACTTGGTCTATCCCTTTCACTACCAATCCAACTGGATCACACCCATGATGGAGTCGGAAATGTTTTGGAAGGGTTTTTTAACATTCTAATATCATCAACTTGGCCAGCACCCATAATGTCCCGCACGTGTTCACGGATCCTTACCCGCAACTGTCTCATGGTCAGGCCAATGTAGATCTTCCCACAGGGACAAGTTGCGTGATAAATCACGTGTGTCGTGCTGCAGGAGATGTATTTTTTGATCTTGTGTGTTTTTCTACCACTCGAGGCATGAAACTCGAAAGCACGTTTGATGTTCCCCTGAGTACATGCTAGACACTCACCACAAGGGTAAGATTCTTAGTGTTTTTTTTGCGTTACCCAAAAATGTATTCTTTCCCTGGACATAGTGACTGCTAGATAGGATATCTTTCAAATTCCTTCCTTTACATGCGGTAATCATCGGTCTCTCAGACCAATGCTTACACAAAACCTCCCTGATTTTGGACCATTGTGCGTTATAAGTGGAGATAAATCTAACACCTCCGGAATTGTTTGACCTTGGCATCTTGAGTTTGAATAGTAAAAGTTCCCTACTCGTTTTTGTGTTTCAAACCTGCTGTCATCCGAGCAAATGCATCTTAACCTTAGGAATTGACTAGTTGGGATCGCCTTTATCGTACTAGATGTATGTGCTGACGTGGCATGTAATAGGGAGTTGACCGATGTGGCCTTACGATATACATCTGTTTGAATTGTCCCCTTTTTTCCTACCTCCATAGCCACATCCAAAAACGTCATCTTTTTCTTGTGTGCCTGATATGTTAATCGTATGTTTAAGTCGTTTTTGTTAAGAATCCCCATGAATATTTCTAGATCTTCTTTTGAACCCTGCCAAACAAAAAGCAGGTCATCGATATATCGATACCAACAGGGGATTCGATCTGCACCCACAATGCCCTCAGTCTGGAATAGCAACCGTTCCCACCCGCCCAAAAACAAATTAGCGTAATACGGGGCACAGGCCGCCCCCATTGCTGTTCCATGTCTTTGCAGATAGAAACGGTCGCTAAAGACGAAGGCATTGTGGGTGAGGATAAACTCCAACAATTCTAATATCAAGGCACACAGACACGGATCCCAACTGGTCATTCCAAGGAAATAGCGCACAGCCCTCATGCCATCGCCGTGCGAGATACAAGTATATGGTATGTTTCACCAGCCACATGTCCTCTGAAATTATTAGTCCTTCTATCTTTGTGAGAATATCAGTAGTATCTCGCACATACGATGGCAAGTTAACAACTAGTTGTTTTAGATAGAATTCCATGAACTAGCAGGAAGGCTCGCATAGTCCACCCAGGCCTGAGACAATGGGGCGACCCGGAGGGTTTAAAATATCCTTATGGACTTTTGGAATTAGATATAAGGTTGGTATTTTAGGATTTTCTACCAAAAGCCCATCCATTAGTTTTTTTGATATTACCCCACTGTCAAAGGCTCTCTGTGCGATATCGTGGAGTTCAGTGATATAAGTTGGCATAGGGTTACATGACAATTTCTGATACATTATACCATCATTAAGCTGTTTATATACTTTTTTTCATATTGTTTTTTAGGCCAAACCACCACATTTCCTCCCTTATCTGCATTTCGGATCACAACATCGTCAAGGGCTTTTAATTCCCTTAGCGCTTCTCTTTGTTTATAAGTCAAATTATCTTTGCCCCCATATCTTGAGATCCTACCAAAGTCGTCCATGACCATCCTGGTAAAGATCTCAACCTGCGGGCTTAACGCTAAGGGAGGAAATGTGGTGGATTTGGGAGTCAAATTAGAAGGAAACATACCTGGAGGGTTGGATATTTCATCCCTCAGGTCCTCAAGATTTTCCAAGGCCTCAATCTCCTGAAGTGCAGGATTGATATCATCCACCTGGCTTTTATCGTGCAATTTTTTTAAAATGATTTTCCTGGCAAACAAATTCAGGTCCTTCACAGCTGTGAAATAATCAAAACAATTTTTAGGGACAAAATTTAAACCCAATTGCAGAACTTCTATCTGTGTATCAGAGAGATTATGAGGAGACAAGTTAATTACCTCAAGTTGGTTGGATTTACGTTTGCTATCCTTCTGACCCACTGGGGAGATGTTTTTTATTTTATTATTTTTGGCTGTTTTTTTCTGTGCAGAATCATCTATCTTAGCTCCACTATCTCCAGCTTCAGACCCTTCCGTGGAGACTATTGAGACTATAGAATTAGTTCTTGATCACTCTTTTCTGGGCTTGCCTTTTCTCCATTTATATACTTGATTATTCAAAAGATCAGTTTGCTCCCTTTTGAATTTTTTTGTCTTTGTTACTTTAATTTCTTTTTGCCATTTATTCATTTCTTGATCAAGTTCTTTATTGATCTTTTCCATCACTTCTGGAGAAGCCTCATTCTTAAGCATGCCCTGTATCACATCAATTTCTTTCTCTATGTCCACAATACTTTGACCATTAAGTTTACACAGAAGTTCCATGAAACCCCATGAGCAATTATTGGATAGCTCTTCCCAACTTATTTTAAACCATTCATCCTGGATTTCAAATGAGAGAAATACCTGAATCCTCAACCCCCGTGGTATAAGTCCTTTATGGATATAATTTTCCAGAAAGGCCTTATTCCACCATAAACGGACCCGTCTGTGCATCAGTTGCTTCAATTTATCAACATGTGTGGAACAATTTCCCTTGCCATCGGTTAAAATCACTTTGGTTTCACCACCAAACACCTCATTGATTTGTAGGCGCCACGTTGTATCACGGGCCCGGTAGTCCATATGTTTTGAACAAGCTGTGAAAAACACAGTAACAATAATTAGCAAAAACTTCAGAACCATAACATGCCACATCAAATTATCCAATTTCATGGTTACAGAACGTCTACCATAAGGGCACGTTTTTTGGACTATATAAGAAACACTCCATCAATCTATAGAAAAAGTGCAAGCACTAAGGAGTTGATGTTTCATAAAAAGACCACTTTATTGAACACATATATGTAGTAACAGACAATAAAATCCTGCGGTCGACGGTAATAAAAGGTGGCAGAAGTCGCCAGTAACATCACAATCCCCTTGAAAAAGCCTTGCGAAACGGTCGTAGTGGGGGCCACAGCAGAGGGCACTATAACTGGACCAAGGGAACAGCACAAGTACCATGGGTGAGTAAGTGCTAGGGCGATTGTTGCTCCACTACTGATTTCTCCTATGTTATGGAATGATATTAACCATTGTGGTTTTACTATGTGCAATATCTTGTTATCCTGAGAGTGTTACCACCTCCTTGTGGTTTATGTCTGGATTCATCCGCATGAGTACTTCATTTTAAACGGTTTATTGTCTGTTACTTTATATGTGTTCAATAAAGTGGTATTTTTATGAAACATCAACTCCTTAGTGCTTGCACTTTTTCTATTAATTTTCACAGGCTGTTGTCAAAGTTGTTGTGTCAAAGTCAATGTTCTCCATGGCAAAGGTCTGTTGTCTGATTTCCTAGGAAAGTAACTGAATATATTGGCTGCTATGCTTAGCAACAGAGTAAAACAAGGAAAGCAACACATTGATAAATAAACCTTAAACAGGATGCGGTGATTACCTTGAAGTCTCACTTTGTTTTCCTTACATGCTGGCCTTGAGGGTAGAAAACAGAAGTCAGACACATTAATGTGAAGTAATGTTTGTCCTTTTCTCATGTTTTCATGGGCTACTCCCAACAAACTTCTCTGTTTATACTCCTTTGCTCATTTGCACCTGATCACAGAGTTCAACATCAAAGACCTCCATCAGCTTCTAACTTTAGAGCATAGACAAACTCATTCATTGTTCCATAATTAGCCACCAGATGTCAGTATTCTCAACCTTGTAAAAGTAAACATTTCGCATACATCCTTCACAGTTTGTATAAATCCTAAGGCTTTTAGACGCTGATGCAAACCTTTGGCACCTTACATGTATATATACAAATGTATCGGGACACTTACGCATTACACCTACAGAAGTGTTGGGGATATACTAAGTGACATGGTGGCTCAGGGGTTAGCACTGCAGCTCTGGGGTCCTGAGTTCAAATACCACCAGGTACAACATCTGCAAAGAATTTGTATGTTCTCCCCATGTTTGCGTGGGTTTCCTCCGGGTTCTCCAGTTTCCTCCCACATTTTCTAAGACATACTGATAGGATGTTTAGATTGTGAGCCCCATGAGGGACTGTGTTGCAAATGTATGTAAAGTGCTGTGGAATCAATTGCGCTATATAAAGGAATAAATTATATTATAATACCCAATTCTAAGTTTCTATGCATTATTATGATATTACTATACTTACACCTAAATTGCTTCCCCTTTTTTGCAAAGAATTTCTACAAGTTTTGGAGTAGGTGTGTGGGAAGTTTTGCCGATTCACCCATAACCACATTTGTGAAATCAGAAGTTGACATTGGACGACAGGGCTTGTTTCCACAGTAATTGAAGTACAGAGTAGACAATATGTATTCATATGATGAAGAATTATGAATTCCCCTTCCTGGAGCTGAGAGGCCTAATCCAAAATTAGAGAAATAATCCCATAGCATTCGCCATTCTCCACCTAATTTTACAGTTGTAAAAAGCAGTCAGTTGGAAAACATTCTCCTGGCATTCACAGATTGACTCATCAGACTATCAGATAGAGAAGTATGATTTCTCTTTCCACAGAACACATTTCCACTACAGTACTCCAGAGTACAATAGCAGCATGCTTTACAACACTCCATCTGCATTGCTTGCATGTAGCTGTTGTTCATAGAAACCCATGCTATGAAACTTCAGAACCACAATTTTAAAGATGATGTAAATACCAGAGGAGGTTTGAAACTCTAATGGAGCATTGGTGACTTTCATATACCAAATGCTCCATCACTTGGTCTGCAACTTTGCTTGGTCTGCCACTTTGTGACTGAGATGCTGTGTTTTCTAACTGCTTACATTATTCAAAATTGACAATCACAGTTGATTATGTAATATTGAGGAGGGAAGACATTTCATAAAGTGACTTGCAACAGTGAGATCCTATTACAGTACAATGCCCAATTTCAATGAACTCATCCTTTTGCAAATATTGGTAAAGGCAGATTCCAGTGGCTATATGCTTGATTTTAAACACTTCTGGCATTAAGTCTGAATGAAATACCTGAATTTAGTGACTAAGGCTAGGGTCACACTTGGGAGCATTACTGGATCCAGTTTTTCCCCTTCTCTGTTTGGAGGCATTTTTACCAGATCAGGTACCTGATCAGGTACTGGATCAGGTTCCCATAGGGTTCCATGTTAAAAAATTGATCAGGTTTTGATAAAAGGCCAAAAAATGTTGCAGACCCTATTAAAACCTGACTTCTCAAAAACTGGATTCAGTAGACAGATTGCACTTTGGCAAACAATTGTTAACATTGGAGTCTATCGGTCAGGTACCTGATCAGGTGTTCAGGATGAAAAACTGGATTCAGTAACTGGATTGGAAATGCAAGTGTGACCCTAGCCTTTGTGAGGAATGTATGTTAGGCTAGGGTCACACTTTAAAATCGAATTGCGTTCACTGCATCCAGATCCGGATGCGGTCAACGCAATTGCGGTCCCACACATTTTTTATGAAAAATGTGGGGAGGGAACCGCAATGCAGTAACCGGATTGCTCAGGATGTGTAATCTTGAGCAATCCGGTTCATGTATACTTTGCTTATCCCGGCTGCCGCTGGGATAAGCAAAGTGCTTAAACTGTTAAAAAAGCTGTAATGTTAATATTCATTTTGGCCATCATGTCTCTAGGGGGTGCCCACCCCCCTAGAGACATGCTACCCACTCAGGTGGACATGTCAGGGTTAATTCCTCATGTACAGTATTGACGAGTCCTGTCGACACTGTACAACTTTTATCAATGAACCCAGTGGCTCCCCTGACAGCTGCACATACTATACCTATTGTAGGTATAGTATGTGCGCTGTCCAAGGTCCTGAAGGCTTATACAGTAAGATCTATGGGCAGCGCTGTCAGGGGAGCCACTGGGTTCATTGATAAAGGTTGTACAGAGCCGACAGGACTCGGCAATACTGTACATGAGGAATTAATCCCTGACATGCCCACCTGAGTGGGTAGCATGTCTCTAGGGAAGGTGGGCACCCCCTAGAGACATGATGGCCAAAATTAACATTAACATTATAGCTTTTTTAACAGTTTAAGCACTTTGCTTATTCCGGCGGCAGCCGGGATAAGCAAAGCATACGGGAACCGGATTGCTCAGGATTACACATCGCAATGCGGGGCACAGAACCGCTCCGAAAACTGCAGCCTGCATGATTTTTCACGCAGGCTGCAGAGCTGGAGGTGGTAACCCGATTACTTGTAAAGCAACCCGGTTTTTATAATAGGCTTCTATGAGGAGCGCTTCCTGCTCCAGTTTTAAGCTTTTTAAAAGCTCAAAATTGGATCAGGTTTAAAAAAAAAAAAAAAAAAAAAGGGTGTGTGACCCTAGCCTTACTATATGGGAAAGTATTTTTTTTTAAAATTAATATAAGAATGTATTATATGTAGGAATGTAAGTGCAAGATAAGGCTGTAATGTAAGGAGATAGTGTATAGTGTAGTGCAAAATGTAGCAGTGTTAGGAATGTAAATAATAGTTGGCTAGGGTCACACTTGTTTTGTTTTTTTTAAATCCTGATCCGGTTTTGGGTTTCAAAAAGCTCAAACCCGCATCAGGAAACGCTCCTCATAGGAGCCCATTATAAAAACTGGATTGCATGTAAAATGCTCCAAAAACTGCAGCCTGCATGATTTTTCACGCAGGCTGTAGAGCCGGATGCGGTAACCGGATTGCATGTAATGCAATCCGGTTACTATAATGGGCTCCTATGAGGAGCGTTTCCTGCTCCGAATTTGAGCTTTTTGAAAGCTCAAAACCAGATCAGGATTTAAAAAAAAAAACAAAACGCAAATGTGACCCTAGCATTAGAAGGCAAAATGTGGTTACCGCATCCAGATCTGGATGTGGTAATTGCAAGTGCCTTCAGACACATTTTGCCTACAAAATGTGTTAGGAAACCCGCATCCGGTAACCAGATTGCAGTAATAGAAATGTTGCCTAGCTTCCCAGCATGGTTTTTGTGGTTCGGGAATTAAATCTGTTGAAATAGGATTGTCCGAATCCGGGCGAATCTGGGCAAATCACGGTGAATCCAGGAGAATCCAGGTGAATCCGGTTTTGTCTGATTTTTTCAAGGGACTACAGGAATCATTACCGTATCTGGCTCCACTCACATTTGCGGTTTCCAATTGAAATCCGGATACGGATTAGGCTAGGGTCACACTTGCAGATTTTACATGCGTTTTTGAGACTTGGGTTTTGTGAAAACACATGCAAAAATGCATCCATAGGCCCCCATGCAAAAAACGCATGCCCCAATAGCAAAAACGCATGTCTGAATGTACCATGCGTTTTTGGGATGCGTTTTTGGCTCGGCATCAAAAAATACTGCAAACAGCATTTTTTGGTGCTTTTTCAAAAACGCATGCAGTTTTTTTAACATGGGGCCTTATGGGAAACGCATGCGTTTTTATATGGCACTAAATGGTACAAGTGTTTTTGCATGCATTTTTGCTTGCGTTTTTTAAGGGTCTCCCACACCTATCATGCAAAAATGCAGGCTGCCAAAAAGCACCTTAAAAAACGCATGCCAAGTGTGACCCCAGCCTTAGAAAACTGTGCGAAAACCGTTGCCTGCATGATTTTTACTGCAGGCAGGACAACCGAAATGCAGTAAGGCTAGGGTCACACTTGCATGCGTTTTTTAAGGTTGCTTTTTACAGCCTGCATTTTTGGGCTGCGTTTTTGCTGTTAGGTGTGGGGCAGCCTTAAAAAACGTATGCAAAAACGCATGGTGCCATTTAGTGCCATGCATAAACGCATGTGTTTCCCATAGGGCCCCATGTTAAAAACATGCATGCGTTTTTAAAAAAGCACCAAAAAATGCAGCATGATGCATACAATGCACACACGAGTACAGAAGGAGTGAGGGCCCTGCCCGCAAGGGCTCACAGTCTACAAGGGATCGGTGAGGATACACTAGGAGAAGGTAGAGATGGTCATGCAGTGGTTCAGTAGACTGAGGATCACTGCAGTTTGTAAGCTTGTCGGAAGAGGTGAGTCTTCAGGTTTCATTTGAAGGTTTCCACGGTGAACGAGAGTCTGATGTGTTGGGACAGAGAGTTCCAGAGTATAGGGGAAGCACTGGAGAAATATTGCATGTCGTTGTGGGAAGAAGAAATAAGAGGGGAGTAGAGAAGGAGATCTTGAGAGGATTGGAGGTTGCATGTAGGTAAGTACTGGGAGACCATGTCACAGATGTATGGAGGAGACAGGTTGTGGATTGCTTTGTATGTCATAGTTAGGATTTTGAACTGGAGCCTCTGGACAATAGTAGGCCAGTATAGGGATTGGCAGACAGGAGAGGCTAAGGAATAGCGGGGAGACAGGTGGATTAGTCGGGTAGCAGAGTTTAGGATAGATTGGAGTGGTGCAAGAGTGCTAGAGGGGAGGCCAGACAGTAGGAGGTAGCAATAGTTGGGCCTGGAGATGATGAGGGCATGCACGAGTGATTTTGCCATTTCTTGGTCAGGGAATGTACGGATACGGCAAATATTTTTGAATTGGAGTCGGCAGGAGGTGGCAAGGGCTTGGATATGTGGCTTAAAGAGAGGGCAGAGTCGAGGATCACACCGAGGCACCGAGCATGCGGAACTGGGGAAAGTGAGCAGCCTTTAACTTTGATGGATAGGTCTGGTGGAGGAGTAGAGTGAGATGGGGGAAAGATGATGAATTCTCTTTTGTCCATGTTTATTTTTAGAAAGCGAGCAGAAAAGAATGATGAAATAGCAGACAGACATTGTGGAATTTTGGTCAGTAAGGAGGTGATGTCAGGTCCGGATAGGTAGATCTGCGTATCATCAGCATAGAGATAATACTGCAAACCGTGTGATTCTATGAGCTGACCCAGGCTGAAAGTGTAGATGGAGAAAAGTAGGGGTCCTAGGACTGAGCCTTGGGGAAAACCAATAGACAGGAGGTGAGGAGGTGGTGTGGGAGAGGGAGACACTGAAAGTCTGATGTGTTAGATATGACGAGATCCAGGACAGAGCCAAGTCTGTGATGCCTAGAGATGAGAGAATCTGTAACAGGAGGGAATGGTCTACAGTGTCAAAGGAGGAAGACAGGTCGAAAAGAAGGAGAACAGAGTAGTGTCGCTTTCCCTTGGCGGTTAGTAGGTCATTGGTGACTATAGTGCAGTTTCAGTAGAGTGATGAAGTCTGAAGCCAGATTGTAACCTGCCAAAGAAGGAGCAGGAGGAGAGGTGGGAGGAAAGTTCAAGATGTACATGCTGTTCCAGCAGTTTTGAGGCATAAGGCAGCAGTGATCTTGGGCAATAATTAGACACAGAAGATGGGTCGAGGGAGGGCTTTTTGAGGATGTGTATGATTGAGGCATGTTTGAAAGATGAGGGGAATACACCATTTGTAAGTGAAAGTATGAAGAGATGTGTTAGGGCTGGGATAAAAACTGTGGCGAGGTCTTAAAATGTCTTGGAGATGTGAGTCATACAGCTGAAGATTTGTGAATAGCTATGCCTGGAGCCAGGGCAGACTGTGTGCAATAAAGGTGTGAACCTAGTGGTAGCCCTATGCTGGAACAAACTTACACATGTGCGTTGCATGACTCACTTCTTCAACTTGGTTGTCCAGCAATTCCTACACCTCTAACCAAGTCTAGATGAACTCCTACACAAGGTACAGTCGTTGTGTGCTCACTTCCGCTGTTCTTCACCCGCGGCTCATGAATTAGCATCGCTATAAAGTTCTTTTGGACAACCGGTTAACCATTTGATATGCAATGTGCTGTCACAGTGAAATTCCACTCTGCACATGTTTCAATGATTGCGGGTGCAGCAACAAGCACTGGTGCAGTATGTAATGACGTGCACATTCAGTCAAAGCAAGTTGAATATGGTGCAAATGATGCTGCCAGAGTGGGCACCCTCTGCACCCTTCTTCACAGTCTTGAAATGTCTACTTAGATGGTTAGCACCAACAATGTCTTCACCAGCATCACTATTCGGGTCATCTACATGCTCAAGAAAACTTTGAAAAGTCTGCAGGATTAAGTGGTGGTATCACAGAAAGAGGATAAGGAAAAAAGGAGGGTGTTGAAAGGATATCAACATCTGAAAGGTCAGGACTCTCATCACACAGCCGGGTGTCATGGGAAGGTGAAGTAGAGTGACAGAGAGGAGCTTCTGGTACCAGACAAACTGGTGGTGAAGGTGCAGGAGCTGAGGAACAAATGGAAGAGGACGATGATGAAGAGGTGATGGGCATAGAACAGGCCATGTTCACACATCTCTGCTGCTAGTATTTAGCGGGTCTCCGCTAAATACTTAGCTTTTTTCAGTGAAGCGGAGATGCGTGAGCACCGCCACTTCCTAGTGACGCAGCCCCTGGTTACCCGATATTGATCGTGGTAACCACTTCACACACAAGGCTGCCTAGTGTCCGCTTTCCCAGAGCGGACAGGGAAACGCAGCATTTCTCTGTCCGCTCAGCTTAAGCGGACACTAGGCAGCCTTGTGTGTGAAGTGGTTACCACTAGGGATGGGCGAATCTACTTGCTAGGACTCATTACTCTGTGAGTAATAGTGGAATCGCAGGACTCGGTACTCTGCGAGTTTCCAAGCTATTACTCGCACAGTAACGAGTGCATCATCCCTCCACCCCCCTCGCAGCCTCCCCACCCAATCCTAAGTTAGGACTGGGTGGGGGGGAGCAGGGACGCAGGACCCAGGCGGGGAAGCTGGCGGTGAAATTTGCTCACTGCCGCTTCCTCCTCTGAGTCCTGACCAGGGGTGGGCTTTAGGGGGGTGTGTGTGTGAGTGCTCCGGACCGGCCGGCTACTCACCCCTGCCTCCGCTGCCGCCGGCTGCAGACTCGCTCCCCGCCTCTCTGCTTCTGCCTCCGGAGATTCCCGAGCGGTGACAGAGCAGTGAATAAATTAACTCCTGTCACCGCTCGGGAATCTCCGGAGGCAGAGAGAGTCAGGCTGACAGCAGGGTTCAGCTCAGGTCATAATGACCTGAGCTGAACCCTGACTGTTTAGTCAGTTCTCAGCTCTGCTACATCCCTGTGTGTCTAAGCACAGGGATGTAGCAGAGCTGAGATTGCATTTTGGATTACGTCGGACGGAAGAGGATTTTTTAAATAAAGATGGAGTCCCTAATTGTGTTCTGTTTTATTTCTAATAAAATTATTTTTCTCGGTGTTGCGTTTATTTTTCTATTGATTACTGGAAATTCATGGCGGTCATGTCTAATATTGACGTGACCACCATAAATTTCGGGCTTAGGGCCAGCTGATAATACAAAGCTGGCCCTAACCCCTTTATTACCCAGTGAGCCATCCGGCACCAGGGCCCCTGGAAGAGCGGGGTTCAGCGCCAGAAGATGATGCTTCAATGAACGCGCCATCTTCTGGGGTGGCTGCAGGCTGCAATTTGCAGCGGGTGGTGCCCAGAAAGCTTGGGCCTCCCTGCACTGCGGATTCCAGCCCCCAGCTGCTTAGCTGTATCTGGCTGGACATAGAATTTGCGTGGAGCCCCACGCATTTTTTTTTAATTATTTCATGAAATTCATGAAATAATAAAAAAGGGGGCTCCCCTATATTCTTGTGTCCGGCCAGGTACAAATAGGCACCTGGGGGTTGGGGGCAGCCCGTCGCTGCCTGCTGGATCCGACTGGTTACAGAAATACGGCGAAGCCCACGTCATCTTTTTCTCTGAAAAATCAATAAAATAATCCTAAAAAAGGGACTGCATCTTTATTAACTCCTCGACCATGGTCCAGGGGTTAATAAAGATGCAGTCCCTTTTATTTATATTGTTTTATGGATTTTTAACTTTAAACATAACTTTATTCTTTCATGAGTTATTTACAAGTTCATGACCACTTATAAAATGTGTTCAAAGTGCTGCCTATTGTGTTGGATTGTCAATGCAACCCTCTTCTCTCACTCTTGACACACTGATAGCAACACCGCGGAAGAAATGCTAGCACAGGCTTCCAGTATCCGTTGTTTCAGATGCTACACATCTCGTATCTTCACAGCATACACAATTGCCTTCAGATGAGTGATTAGGCAAACTTTTTTGTGAATGGTGAAGTTAACAAACAAAACCACCGCTATTGGTCTGACACTAACCCACAGTAGATAGATCCCTCCAAGACTGTTGGAACAAAAAAATTGATGGTATGGTCTGGTATATGGGGTACGAAGATAGTGGGGCCATTCTTCATCAATGGAAAGCTCAATATCCCTGAATATCTGAAATTACTACATGATTCAGATATCTAGTGGAATTGAGGTTTCCATTGATGAAGAATGGCCCCACTATCTTTGTATCCCATATACCACACCATACCATCAATTTTTGTGTTCCAACAGTCTTGGAGGGATCTATCCACTATGGGTTAGTGTCAGATCAATAGCGGTGGTTTTGTTTGTTAACTTAACCATTCACAAAAAAGTTTGCCTCATCACTCATCTGAAGGCAATTGTGTATGCTGTGAAGATATGAGATGTGCAGCATCGGAAACAACAGATACTGGAAGCCTGTGCTAGCATTTCTTCTGTGGTGTTGCTATCAGTGTGTCAAGAGTGGGAGAAGAGGTTTCATTGACAATCCAACACAATGGGCAGCACTTTATACACATTTTATAAGTGGTCATAAACTTGTAAATAAAGTTACTTTAAAACCAAGCACATCATTGTTTTTCTTATGAAATTCTCAATAAGTATATGAAAAGAGAAAGAAACATGTCAATGAGGAGCGATCACCAGAAGTAACAAAAATTATATCAACTTTATTTTACATACACCGCACAAAAAAGACCATAAAATCAATTAAAAAGGCTAAAGCCTACAATTGTGAGAGGGGAAACCCTTGTTGTCTATTTTACAAAATATTACCCAAATGTAACTCAATACACCACACTGTATCCTGTCAAGTAGACAGATGACCAAACATCTATGTCAAGATTTAAACAATCAGAATGCTGTGAGTAAATAGCCGAGGTACTGGGCTGTATCAAAGCTCAAGTCAAACTGCCCATAAATGCTGTCAAAAAACAAAGGAGAAAACAATGCTCTATTATATCAAGGAAGCATAAAAATAACAGTTGCAACAATCTGCAATACTGGACTGACAGTTTTCACCTTAATTATGAGCATTCAATTTCCAGTAAAGAGGGTGAACAACAGCAGGTAGTTGTTGGTAGTTAATCTTAATAGACAGTTATATTAGCCATAACAGAACCTGGTGAAATCAGACATCAGGTTTAGCAATTAAGTGCATTGCCGTGTATTACCTGGCGGAGGAATGGGTAGCAGTGACAAGCAGGGTGGTCCCTCAATGCCCCACGCATTCCGTCACACTAAGGTGACTTCATCAGTGGAGAGAGTGCTTGATAATATGTAGCATCACATATTTAAATAGTATATAGTAAGTGCAAAAATGTTTAGCACCTGTGTGCAGGTTACAGCGAGCAACGCGGGACCCTAAACCGGAAGTGACAAACCGAAAGTGCGTCATCCGATTGATCTGCGCATGAGCACGGGTGTACCAGACTTCAAGTGGAGAACCAAGATGGCCTTCGCGTATGCGCGGTAGCGGCTGTGGGCTCTAATAGCGCTGAATAAGGGAGAATTGGGGCAACATCAATGCCTTTTCAGAGTATATTAACAAAGAAAACATATGGGGTATAATTAGGGTGATTTTTATGAAAAAGTCAATATATATATATAATGTCCCCAATACATCATGATTTTTAGCTACATTGGGGCAGGAAGTGACAAAAGATTATATCAATGGGAATATGTTTAAGGAGGTTGACTATAATTTTGGTGGTGATAGGCTATATTATAAAGAGCACTGTAATTTTTCTGTAAGCATAACCCTTATGGTACCTTTACACACCGCTACCGAAGGTAGCAACAGGTAGGCACCGCACGTGTGCGGTTTCAACGGTTGCTAACGGTACCTGATACCGCAAATACACGCCACCACAAGGTGCTCCACAGAAGGTATTTTTGATCCCTGGAAGTGCCGACGGGTGCCGTAGGTTACCTTCTGTGTAGCACCTTCCCTGATTTACACGCCGCTACCTCAAGGGAATATGGGCGTACATATTGTGCGGCGTAACTACATAGGCGTGACAGAGTTGTGTATTACGCGGCGCTCGTACGGTGATTGGACAATGCAATAACATCATGGTTGGCCAGACAACGCAGGGAGGCTGGCTAATACATGACGCTACAGCAAATGTGTAGTGACTGGTCAGCTCGTTAAATATGCCGCCCTGTGCAGGGACAGCCAATGGGTACACAGTCGTCCCCACCAATGATAGCTGATGGGGCATGGTATACATGACGCTGTAGCACGCCCCAGGTAACTCAAATACCGTACCTGTGTCCCGATTACACGCCGCTACCATAGGGTTTATACCTGCTTGTTTTTCAGCACGGCAGAAAAACAGGTATCCAAAGAGACGGGAAGCTACAACCTGAATTACACGCTGCAACCTTGCGGTGTTTTGAAGGTAAAAGGTACAATTGTCTCCGACACCTGCCGGTTTCTACCTTTTGGTAGCGACGTGTAAAGGTACCATTACAGAGTAGAGGCTGGAGCCAATCTGTTATTAGCGTTTTATCTTTTTATGTTAGTTATTCGTTTTTACTTTAGTAAATGAGGACGTGAATAAAATGTTTTTATTTCTATTCATTTGATTAGTTAGATATTTTTAATCATAGCTCTTTTATGTTTAATTTCTTTTGCATGCGTATTTTAGAATGAGTATTGTTGTGCTAGACCGCCACTAGTGGAGGCAGTCGAGCACAAAGATTTAAAGTAAGAGAAAAAAATTTGGTCATGAATGAAAAATTGTGTGGAAAAAATCAGACGGCCGACAGCCGTCTGAAATTTTCTGGGAACCCAATTTAAATAAATATGCTGAAAATATTTTTAAAAAATGCGTATGGAACCAGTTACCAATCAGATTATGAAGAAAACTGATGACAAAGAAAAAATAAGCAAACATAATAAAAGTTTAAATGGAGATGTTGTAAAAAAATTCGCAATAAGTTTGATGTGTCACATTACTATCTTCCCACTGAAAAAAATAAAGTTGGATCTAAAATGGCTGACTTCAAAATGGCCACCATGGTCACCACCCATCTGGAAAAGATTTTGCCCTCCCATATACTAATGTGCCACAAACAGGAAGGTGATATCACCAACCATTCCCATTTTATTTAGGTGCATCTATATAAAATGGCCCACCCTGTATTTGGAACACAAGCAGGTAGGAAGGTGCCAAACCATTATGCACCGAGCACCCGTACATAGTTTGAACAGTTTTTCTGTGCTCTCAGGGTCTATTTAAAGGTATTTTCCCAAGTCATGCATTTAAGGTTTATCCATAGAATGTCGTCTAAATGTCTGGTAGATAGAATTCAAATCTTGAGACCAGCCTAATGTCACATGACATGATGCAGTTAATGATGAGATGGTTGAAATTCCTATATAAATGTATGGGAAGTATGTATCAGCTGTCAGGGTCCCTCGAAGGGAATCTTGTCTATTCTTACAAATGCATAACAAACAGCATGTGCAAAACAGCAACATTTAATGTTTGTTGAGTGTAGTAGCTATATACCTACTGGTAGGTAGGGATCTGTGATTGTTCAGTCCTATAATTCTGTATTCAAACTGGTAATAAATCATGGAAATAAATATACCGTAAGTAGAATCTCTGTTAGGACTGAGATCTGCACATACTATCCTTAACCTGTTAACTGTAAGGAAAAAAATGAAATGCAATTAACATAGTTTTTCCTGAGTTTTATGAGTATTAATATATTTGTAATCTTTTAGTAGTCTCTAGAAATATGTAAAGCCCCAGTGGATTTCCCAAGTCCAGATCATTGACAGCTTGACGTTAATAAAGACTGCACAGTATGTACAGAATTTCAGAGGTCAAGTACATAATGTGAGCAGTGAAATGTATGTGTTCTCCGTACAAGAATATTTCTGTCTCCTGGAAGACAAGAACCTAACAAGGTATAAATCATTAAAGTATTAGCACTATACAGCAATCTGCAGTGTAAGGCTTTAGCACTACTATGTAAGAACGACAGTGCCCTCCCTTAGGAAACAAATAACTAAATTGTTCTGAATGTAATAATTATTTAGGAAAAATACATGCTCATTTAATAGGAATTCTTGACACCGTATTTGTATCTTTTTGGCTCAGTGCAGACTGCATATGAGAATATTGTTGTGAATATGTGTTTCCCAATGTATACCCCTGAAAGAAGACTCTGAAGTATGACTCTGTATAGCCACATCATTCATTGGCCACAATGTCATACAATTACACTGCAACTAATATATTTCATGTGTTGGCCTTATGTTGGCTACTGCTTCCTATAGCTATATCAGTGCAAACCCCATTGAATGAAAGTCCCATGACTGTGTAATGTACCATATATGCAGAGAGCTATTCTCTCTATATACATACAAGAAGTGCAAAGTTTTACCACTGCGTAACCCCCCCCCAAAAAAAAAAAAAACACTGAAAAGTGAATTCATAAACGTTGGTATCTGATTACAGTGACACCTTTGAAGAGGCGAGCAATATCGCTACAGAGGCTATGTTCACACACAATTTGCGTTTTTTTTTAGCACTCTTAAAAGCACTTGCGTTTTTTTAAGAGTGCTAAAAAATGTCCCTTGTGTGTCTGAAAGGATTTGCCACGTTTTTGGACTTAGTCATTTTTTCACCAAAAACGCAGGCAAAAACGCAAGCGTTAACGCAGGGTGCATAAATGTGCCTTTTAAAAACGCATGTGTTTCCCATAGGGCCCCCATGTTAAAAAAACGCATGTGCGTTTTTTCAAAAACGCATGTGTTTTTTTAACATGGGCCCCTATGGGAAACGCATGCGTTTTTGAATGGCACTAAAAGGTACTAATGTACCATGCGTTTCCCATAGGGCCCCATGTTAAAAATCGCATGCGTTTTTGGAACAACGCACATGCGTTTTTTTACAGCACCCAAAAACGCTGCATGCAGCGTTTTTTGGACTAGGGGTAAAAAACGCAAATGGAGCTGAAAAACGCAGCTACACTCAAATGTACCCTGCGTTAACGCACCTGCGTTTTTTTTAACAGCCCAAAAACGCAGAGATGGTCAAAAAAACGCATGTGTGTGAACATGGCCAGAAAGTAAAACTGTTTCCCTGTTGTAGATTGCAAATCGTCATATAAGAGTTATAAGCTTACCCATTACATGAATGTTGGAATTGGTCCCCGACAACTGATGGGCAGCTATGCCCATTTTCAGGAATATTTTCTTTGATAGATAGATAGATAGATAGATAGATAGATAGATAGATAGATCCAACCATTTTCTTCTAAGAACGTTGCATGAACTTAATATATGTACTTGTGGACTAGATAACAATTCACCCTGTCTTGCTGAAAGAAACAATATTCCCCGAATTGCCTGTGCATAGAATTGCTCAAAAACCATTGTGCTTACATTTTTGTTGAAGAATGTTGGACGCACAATTCATATGCCTATACCACACAACAAATATAGATTCTTGCATCTTGAAGTGGCTGATGATAAAGCTAGTAAGAATTTTCTACGTGTGGGTATCTATTGTTCTGTGAATTAACACATATAGCTATATGAAACTGTACTTCATCAGAAACTATGTATTGCGGTGGGTCTAAATGAGCATTTGGGATTGCAGCCAATTTCAATTTGCTTTATGCCACCCCTTTAGCCCCTGCACAACTGGCACTTGGTGTAGCTTTAGATCAAGTGTATTACATACATTTTGCTTCGTTAACCTGCGCTGCTGGCAAAATTTTCTCCTATAATTTCTGGGACATTATTCTCGCCATGTTCGATCATGTGGTGAACTTTTTGTTTAACCCCAAAAATTCTGTGTTTTGCTACTTCTGAAAAAAACATCAAACAGTCCTACATTTTTGTGACCGAGCATCTGTGTATATAGGCCTCTACTATCACAATTGTTTATTGAATTTAAAAGTACCCTGTCAGCTGGTTTAGACCCCCTAACCTATCACTACCTGTCCCTACAGCTTCCTAGCACATCCCAAAACTTCCCTGTCTGACTTAAACTGTCCTATAAAGGTTGTGAAAAATGAGTTTGTTACTTAATCAACAGAGCCAGGAACCACAGAGGAGTAGCGGTGCCTAACAGAAGGTTCTCACAGCCTGCTATACAAGTGAGGGACACAGGAGAGGTCAGGGCCAGGTTTGAGCCAGGCCAGGAATTAAGTACACACACACAGAAACAAGGAGGCCTCTCAACTCATCAGATGTGGAAATCCTGAACTGCCACCCGACCATCTGGACAGTACTCTGGATGTTACCTTGAAC
>JARQOC010000001.1:359890659-359961992 GCA_033576535.1 Allobates femoralis
CAATGCCCATATATGGTCGTAATGCTCATAAATGGCAACATTGCCCATATATGGTGATGTATGTAGGTGTGTGTATGTATCATAGCCCCTCCCCCTCCCAGTAGCCCCACCTCTTTGTTGTTCTGCCCCTACACATAGTCCCTCCCCTCCTGTTAGCTACGTCCCTTTCATAGCACCACTCACATGTATAGCCATGCCCTTCATGCATCCACCCCTCCATATAGTTACAGGGATAGGGCTATGTAGAGAAGGCGGGGATATGTGCAGATGCAGGATGTGAAGTGGGCATGGCTATGTGGAGTGTGCGTGGCTACATTCCACAAATAGTGATTTTTAGAGAGGCATATTGGTTAAAAAAAATCTAAAATAACCCAACTGGTTGACACCAACCAAGAAAATCTCAGCTCTCTTCCTTAAACTGCTCAGTTGAGAAAAATGTTGCACTGCAGTTGGTTTTTTTTATAGATCATTTTCTTAAATTTGCCAGAATTGCCTTTTAATTGTTTTTCAGGTTCTGTTACTAGCCACTGGGTGTCAGTGTTTTCTAAGTTCTGATTGCAGAGTGGGCCATGTGCACTTATATAGCTGTAAAGAAAGTTTAGTGTTAGAAAATATGTACAGAGGATTTAAGTAATAGAAAAAGTGCATACACTTGTTGGCCTTGTAAAGACCTGGGTGCATGAAATTTATATTTAAGAATAACCAATGTAAGTCATTCATCTTTTAAAAAACAGAAGCAAATAATCAAAGTACATTGCAAAAGGAGTACCAAAATAATTCCATTTTCAGTCTTGGTTGGTTGGATTCTCAGTGGTGGCTCTTTTTGTGCATCTATAAGATCTCTCATGGCACAATTGTGGGTTATTGTTTTAATGGCAGCTGAGAACTTTCCCATCATTGCCATTATAATACATCTATGAAAATGTTGATTGCTCTCAGTGTGAGAAACAAGATACAAATCTTGTAGTTGTGATACCTTTTAATGGCTAACAAAAATAAAATAAATGATGTTATAAGGTGAGCTTTCGAGACGACTCAGGTCTCTTCATCAGGCATGGTATGACAAGATATTGAATGAAACTCAAAATATATGCATGCACAACTAAAATGATTGGACATTTCACTAAATAAACATTACAAAGACTGGATATTTGGCAAAATAAACAAAACAGCCTTGGAGAGGATCTTCAATCAGGCAGGCCCAGAGGTAATAAAGTCTTTAGGACACTAAATTATAAGAAAACTTGGTGTCTGAGATTTCCATGTCTTTGAACAACATTGTTTAGATGTGGTAATGAGCCATAAAACCATCAGAGATGTTCAGTCTGTTCTGTATACAATTGAAGCTTCTAATTAGCTTGGATTCACAGACTCTTCGATGTTTTTGGGATTTGAAATTACCTCTCAAAATTAAAACCTTCATATTGTCAATGCTATGTCCCTGGCCAGAAAAATGCTCCGCTACTGGAAAATTGATTTTTTTCGTGTGTAGATTGTGTGATGATGAGACCTCATCTGTGCTCTTAGACGTTGTCCAGTCTCACCAACATAGAAAGACCCTTCTGTGCAAATGGTGGACATAATTAAATATACCACATTGGAAGAGGAGCATGTGAAAGTCCCGGAATCTTATAATCCTGCTGTGTGTTGGGGATCTGTATCCTGTCTCTGGTCTCTATGTGAGCACAGGTCTTGCAGCTCTTCACATTGCATGGATAAGTTCCTTTTGGTGTATCCGAGGGCATCAAACTTCGGCCCATGATGTTTCTTAAATTGGGAGGCTGCCTGTAGCACAGCAAGGGAGGGTCTTTGAATAATATTTTAAGTCGGTCATCCTTGTGTAGGATGTGATGAAGTTTCCTGGCAGTTTTCCTTAGTACCTCAAGCTGTGGGTTGTAGGTCACCACCAGGGGAACACGTTGGTTCGCTTCTTTTTCTCTGTATTGGAGCGCTTGACTTCTAGGGATCCTTGTGGCTTTAATGATCTGATCATCAATGGAGGTGGGGTGGTAGCCCTGGTTTAAAAATGTCTTTTTTAGCTGGTTTAAGTGTTCATCCCTTTCCACTGGGTTGGAGCAAATACGGTTATATCCGAGGGCCTGGCTGTAGACACTGGACCACTCAAAAACAGAAATCAACTTTCTGGATACCACCTTAAAAATTCTAAATGGTTCATTCCAAACAACAGTATATCGGAAACCGATTGACCGTCCCACATACCTCAGATGGGACAGTTTCCACCCGAAACACATCAAAAAATCCATTGTCTACAGCCAGGCCCTCAGATATAACCATATTTGCTCCAACCCAGTGGAAAGGGATGAACACTTAAACCAGCTAAAAAAGACATTTTTAAACCAGGGCTACCACCCCACCTCCATTGATGATGGGCGGGGAGCCGCACTGCCCAATCAGTGATTTCCAATGAGGTTGGCTCCAGAACACAACTTTATATAAAGTCCTGCGGAGCCCCCAGAACCCAGATTGCCATGGGTCTTTATCATAATGCTCCTTGCATGTGCTGACGTCACAATGTTGCAATTTTACAACAGCAGTGGTCTGGATGCAGCTGAAAGCTAATGACCTCTTGTGGACTTTGTCAATACAGCGGCCCACATAACATTAACCATCTTATAAACTATACATTAACATTGCTTATGCGACATACAACATATTTGCAGTCCAACCATTGATGACTTCAGGGGTACATGACCGTAGGTCCACCCATGTACGTAGGCTGCTGCACAGCAATGAAATGGTGTGGGTCCATTGACTTATACTGATTTTGGAATTTTAAGTGCAATAATTGCCCTACATGTTGTTCTATTGTTGTTGTCAGCAGCCTTATAGCCATATGGTAGTGTAAAGGGGATATGCCTATGTTCTGTATAGATGGAGGGTAAAACTCCAGTCTGACACTGAATTATGCTGTCAATTGTTTTCATTAGCAATTGGGCAACTGTTGGAGCTACAATGGGCTTAAATCAGGAGGAAAGATTTGTCATAACTGGTTCAAATGAAAAATGGAGCATTTGCCCAAAGCAATCAATTAAGTACAGCATATGGTTACATTTTTCAAGTTACCTCAGCACACTGAAAGCTGGTACCTGATTGGTAGCTATGGGCAATTTCTCCAAATTTGATTTGTACCTGTTTTAAGAAATCCCAAACTTTACAGCCCTGGGCTTATACTAAAGAGAATGTATTTTTTTCTCGACTAATGCGCACAAAATGGAATGCAGACAGGGTATTTGAAGGACCTACTGCAATATTGTCTTTTTATATTTAAATGAGTCTATCACTAATTTGTTTTCACCAAATCAAAGAATGCATAATGCAGAAAAAGAGACACTGATTCCAGGGATATGTCACTTACTGGGCTGCCTTATGTTATTGTGATAAAATCACAGTTTCATACACAGGACATTATCTCTTGGGCATTAGTAAGACTGCTGCCACATAGTCCTCCATTTTTAAATGCTCTGTAAAACCATGCCTACATCACTGATTGGCAGTGATCTGTGAATACTGTGCATGAGCAGAAAGCTGCCAATGAGTGATGAGGGCGGACTTACACAGAACTCATTATTCTGATAACTGCTAGATCTGCAGCAGATCTGTCCCTACATCATGCTGCTCTCTGATGAGGTCACAAAAATGGTGACAGAATACCTTTAAATCATTTATTATAGATAATGGCCCATATTCCTCAACTCTCCTGCTCTTAGCTCCTCTCGAGAAGGTTGGCTGGGGTTACACATAAGCCCTCAGTCAGTTTTTGGCTTCAGTTTTGTCATTTTTTTTTTCTAAGTCCAAAAACTGACAGAAAAACGCATTGGGTGTAATAAACACCCTGTGCGTTTTTCTATGGAGCTCAAAACATTGCCCTGTCCGTTTTTGAGCCAAAAACGCAGTAAACAGCGTTTTTGGCATCAGTTAAAAAACGCATGCGTTTTCATGCGTTTTTTTTAACATGGGGCCCTATGGGAAACGCATGCGCGAACGCATGCAAACGCATGCACTTGCGTTTGCGCATGCGTTAGCGCATGCGTTTTTTTAATGAAAATTCCAAAACGTACAGGAGTGCAGGAGACACAAAAAGCACCCTATAAAAAACGGATTGGTGATGAAAATGACTTCCAAAAACGGATTTCTATGTGTAACCCCAGCCGTTCAGGAGACAATTCCATCCCCTGTATAATACTAGGGATATCCTAAAAACATGATCTGATGGTGGCTCTAGAGGACTTGAGTTGGGGAACACTGTGCTATGTTATCCTATAGGTATCAATCTAATAAACCATATAATAGATACACATGTGACGTCTATAAAAGTAAATAACCAGTCTTGATGACCAAATAAAGCAGCAATAAGGTCAAATGTTCATATATAAGTATAGACCAATTTTGCTGCTGCAGTTTAATGAAAAGCCACATTTACTTTGTGGAACAGTAACCACACTATAAACCATTTGAAAGAAAGTGCAATAAGACAGAATCATAACATTACAAGTATGGGTGAGTTAAGTAGGAACTTCTAGAATCACTTGCCAGTACTTTCTAGCTGACAGTACATTATTAAAGCAATAACAAGAATACAGTTCTGCCCGTTAAAAGGAATGCAAGAGAGCAAGCTACAGTTTATTATTTCTGGGAGTGTGTCAGGAAGCCAATAGCTTTATTAAATCCCTGTCTCTGTAAGTAAAAGGAACTGGAATACATTCAAATGGCTAACTTCTATGTGGTTTCAGATCGTTAACAGTGGCTCATTATTTGAGAGAAATGTTTCCTTTACTTGTGTCTTTTTATCTTTGCAAGTTGCAACAAATCTATCAAAATTCCATCTGGATAATTTTTCCTTACATGGGATAAAATAATCATAATTCAGTTCTCTTCACATCTGGTAATAATAAAGAAGATTATGGACCATATAAGGATGTGTTTAAAGGGTTGTCTGGGAGTTAGAGCCATAGAATAGGTTGGAGGTCTGACACCCAGTAACCTGCTCTTACTAGGTCCTACCGCCACTGGAAAAACTCAGTATCAGGGGTGGAGATATCATCAGTACAACATGTGCAGCCACAGAAAGGTTCAATAGGTAAGAGGGCCCCTTACAACCTCAGAGTGCACTATAATGAGAAAGAGTACACAAGGTTCTTACACACGTGTCCTCTTCCATCTGTGTCTGCCAGGGCACAGTACGGAGCCAGAACCCAAAGCTCCATACATTGTACATAGCTGTTGGAGCCACACGAATCTAATACTGATGACTTATTATAGGGATAGCTCATTAATATCTGTTCAACCCCTTTAATACGTCAAATAAAAAGCATAGGCACACATCTCATTCATTAACATTCGACAGAGGATGTTACAGATACATTCCAATCTTTTCGCACATAGCTTGTAGGAAGTACGATCTTGTTCTCTTGATGAAACTGAAACAAGTTAAAACTAGGGATGAGCGAGTCACTCGCTACTATTCGGCTACTCGCCGAATAGTAGCGGTATTCGGGT
This sequence comes from Allobates femoralis, assembly GCA_033576535.1. Lineage (NCBI taxonomy): Eukaryota > Metazoa > Chordata > Amphibia > Anura > Aromobatidae > Allobates > Allobates femoralis. The sequence continues at coordinate 359,896,177 of JARQOC010000001.1, forward strand.
ACTCGCTTCTCGCCGAATAAATTAGGATTACTCGGGAGTAGCAAGTACCGAGTACTTTTGCAGTGTATCAATAGATACACTGCAAAAGTCCTGTAAAATAAAGGAAAAGTGGTTACAAAATAAAAAAATTGGATACTCACCTTAACCGACGGCTGCACTGGGACCGGCCGATGGACATCTATGCATGGAAAAGGACCTTTCACTCTCCCAGCCAATCAGATGCCACCAAGTCACAATCACGTGATCGCTAGCAGCCACCTGATTGGCCAGATTGCAAGGTCCTCTCAGGTACACTGAGGACCTTACTATCTGGCCAATCAGGTGTCCGCTAGCGATCACGTGAATGTGATGTGGTGGCATCTGATTGGCCAGATATCTCCCAGCCATCTGATTGGCTGGGTGAGTGAAAGGTCCTTTTCCATGCATAGATGTCCATCGGCCGGTCCCGCTGCAGCTGTCGGTTAAGGTGAGTATCCGATTTTTTTATTTTGTAACCACTTTTCTTCTCTTTTACAAGACTTTTGCAGTAGTATTCGGAATCGCTATACTCGCAACGAGTACCGAGTACCGGGACTTACTCGTTGCGGGTATAGCGATTCCGAATACTACGGTACTCGCTCAGCCCTAGTTAAAACTACTTTTGATCTAATTAACCACGAGAACAATTGGATTGCAGTGCAAATTAAAATTGTCTTTTTTATTTTTATATATGAAACAAGTTATTAATTGCTGTTATTACGGGGAAGTGCAATAATCACTGTATTATGTATGTAAAAATGAATGTATACAGCATTTTTCTATTTAACCCGTTTACGACTAATGATGGGTATACTCGTCATGAAAAGATGTCAGTTCCCGCATCATGACGAGTATACTCGTCATGGCTTTGAACTGTCACTGCTTCTAAACGAACAGTGACAGTTCAATTCTAAAAGCTGTCAGTGACAGCCAAGGGTTAGGGGAAGAGGTGTGGAGACCCTTGTTAACCCCCCCCTGCCCAGGACCCCTCCGATCGGCAGTGTAAAACTGAAACTGCCGATCGGAGCGATTCAGACAGATTTACCCCTCCAGGTCTGATTGGAGCTCTCCAATCAGATCTAGAGGGGCCGATCAGCGGGTGCCCTCCCCCTACTCAGCCCCCTCCCGCTCCAGGACACATGCGACCCCCCTTGGATCATATTTATCTGCCGGCGGGCTGCACACCCGGCGCACCCGCCAGCCATCACCTAAGGCTCCAGCCCCCCCCATCCACCCCCCCATGTCCTGTCCCGCCCCCCCTGTGTCCAGCCCCCCCTGTGTCTGGCCCCCCCCTGTGTCCGGCCTGCACCCCCCATACCAGTCCCGCCGTCCACCCGCCCTCCTCCTTCTCTCCTCCAGGCTGCTTTCTTTTCTGCCGGCGGGCTCATGCGCCCACCCAGTCCAGGTGCAGGACCCACTCCCCCTGCTCGTACTCCCCCCCCCCAGCTGGTACCCCATCCAACCCCCTGTCCCCCCCCAAGCCCCGCTCACCTATTCCGGCGGTCTGCACGAGCTCGTCGGCCTCCGCTTCTCCTCTGCAGTCTCCGGTGTGGCCCCTCCTCTTCTCAGGGGCTTCTCCTCCTCATCCATCGGTGGGTAAGTACGAATGAATGAATGAATGAATAGATGGATGGGTGGATGGATGGATGGGTGGGTGGATGGATGGGTGCGTGCGTGGATGGATGGGTGCGTGCGTGGATGTGCGTGCTTGGATGTGCGTGCGTGGATGTGTACGTGCGTGGATGTGTTTGGATGTGCGTGTGGATGTCAGCGTGCGTGCGTGGATGTCAGCGTGCGTGGATGTCAGCGTGCGTGGATGTGCGTGCGTGGATGTGCACGCGTGGATGTGCGTACGTGGATGTGTGAGTATGTGGATGTGTGCGTGTATGTGCGTGCATGTATGTGCGTGCGTGGATGTGCACGCGTGGATGTGCGTACGTGGATGTGTGTGGATGTGGATGTGTGCGTGTATGTGCGTGCGTGGATGTGCGCGTACGTGGATGTGTGCGTGCGTGGATGTGCGTGTGTGGATGTGCGTGCTTGGATGTGCGTGCTTGGATGTGCGTGCTTGGATGTGCGTGCGTGGTTGTGTGCGTGCGTGGATGATGGGTGCATAGGTGGATGGATGGGTGCAACAAGGGATCAAGTGTCCTCTTGTTATAGTCTCTGGGATCATAGTCATGGTGCACTGTATAACAGATCATTGTCATACAGTGCACCATAACTCTGACCCCCGAGACTGTAGGAAGAGGACACTTGATCCCTTGCTGCAGTCTCTGGATTGAGCAGAGGCGATCGAGCGTCGTGGGACCTTCGTTGTGGACTACGTCAGAGACGATCGAGCGTCGTGGGACCTTCGTTGTGGACTATGTCGGATCTTTATAATAAAGATGGAGTCCGAATTTTGTTTGTGTTTTTTTTTCAAATAAAATGATTTTTCTATGTGTGTATTTTCTGACTGTTTACCAGAGATTCCTAATGGCGGGTCTAACATTGGCCCTATATTATGAATCTCGGGCTTAGTGCCAGCTGCCAATAAAAAGCTGGCATTAACCCCTTTATTACCCAGTTTGCCACCGGCACCAGGGCAACTGGAAGAGTCTGGGTACAGCGCCAGAAAATGGCGCTTCAATGAATGCGCCATTTTCTGGAGCGGCTGCGGGCTGCAATTCGCAGCATGGGAGGCCCAGAACGCTTGGGCCTCTCCATGCTGCGGATTCCAGCCCCCAGCTGCTTAATTGTACCTGGCTGGACCACAAATATGGCGGAGCCCCACGTCATTTTTTTTTTCTAGAATTAGTTCTAGAAAAAAAAAAAGGCTTTGCTGTATTTCTGGTTGCCAGCCAGGTACAACGAGGCAGCTGGGGGTTGGTGGCAATCCGTAGCTGCCAAGTTGTACCTGGCTGGACTAAAAATATGGCGGAGCCCCACGCCATTGTTTTCTAGAATTAGCCCTAGAAAAAAAATAAAAATGGGCTTCGCTGTATTTTTGGTTGCCAGCCAGGTACAATGAGGCAGCTGGGGGTTGCTGGCAGTCCGTAGCTGCCAAGTTGTACCTGGCTGGACCAAAAATATGGCGGAGCCCAACGCCATTTTTTTTCTAGAAGTAGTCCTAGAAAAAGAATAAAAATGGGCTTTGCTGTATTTAGATGCATAGTGAACACTTTGAACCCCAGGTGCTTCACAAATTGATCCGTAAAAATGAAAAAAAATTTGTGTGAAAAAAAAGTACTTTTTCCTTCTTACGGATCAATTTGTGAAGCACCTGGGGGTTCAAAGTGCTCACTATGCATATAGATGCATTCCTTGGGGGGTCTAGTTTCCAAAATGAGGTCACTTGTGGGGGAGCTCCAATGTTTAGGCACACATGGGTTCTCCATATGCGACATAGTGTACGCTAATAATTCCAATTGTTAGCGGACACCATGTTGGGTACGGAGAGCCCTTGTGTGCCTAAACATTGGAGCTCCCCCACAAGTGACCCCATTTTGGAAACTAGACCTCCCAGGGAACTTATCTAGATGGGTGGTGAGCATTTTGAACGCCCCAGTGCTTCACAAATTAATCTAAAAATGAAAAAAGAAACTTTTTATCGAAAAAAATGTACTTTTTCATTTTTACGGATGAATTTGTGAAGCACCTGGGGGTTCAAAATGCTCACCTCCCATCTAGATAAGTTCCCTGGGGGGTCTAGTTTCCAAAATGGGGTCACTTGTGGGGCAGCTCTAATGTTTAGGCACACAGGGGCTCTCCAAACGCGACATGGTGTCCGCTAACAATTGGAGCTAATTTTTCAGTCAAATTGTTAGCGGACACCATGTCGCGTTTGGAGAACCCCTGTGTGCCTACACATTGGAGCTCCCCCACAAGTGACCCCATTTTGGAAACTACACCCCCCATGGAACTTATCTAGATGGGTGGTGAGCATTTTGAACACCCCAGTGCTTCACAAATTAATCTGTAAAAATGAAAAAAGAAACTTTTTCATCATTTACGGATGAATTTGTGAAGCACCTGGGGGTTCAAAATGCTCCCCACCCATCTAGATAAATTCCCTGGGGGGTCTAGTTTACAAAATGGGGTCACTTGTGAGGGAGCTCCAATGTTTAGGCACACAGGGTCTCTCCAAATGAAACATGGTGTCCGCTAACAATTTGACTGAAAGAGCAGCTCAAATTGTTAGCGGACAACATGTCGTGTTTGGAGAGCCTCTGTGTGCCTACACATTGGAGCTCCCCCACAAGTGACCCATATTGGAAACTAGACCCCCCAGGGAACTTATCTAGATGGGTGGTGAGCATTTTGAACCCCCAGGTGCTTCACAAATTCATCTGTAAAAATAAAAAAGTACTTTTTTTCCATAAAGATTTTTTTTTTTCATTTTTACAGATTAATTTGTGAAGCACTGGGGCATTCAAAATGCTCACCACCCATCCAGATAAGTTCCCTGGGGGGTCTAGTTTCCAAAATGGGGTCACTTGTGGGGGAGCTCCAATGTGTAGGCACACAGGGGCTCTCCAAACGCAACATGGTGTCCGCTAACAATTTGACTGAAAAATCAGCTCAAATTGTTAGCGGACACCATGTCGCGTTTGGAGAACCCCTGTGTGACTAAACATTGGAGCTCCCCCACAAGTGACCCCATTTTACAAACTAGAGGCCCCAGGGAACTTATCTAGATGGGTGGGGAGCATTTTGAACCCCCAGGTGTTTCACAAATTCATCCGTAAAAATGAAAAAGTACTTTTTTTTCCACAAAAATTTTCTTTTAGCCTACATTTTTTAATTTTCACATAGGGAACAGGATAAAATGCATCCTAAAAATTGTTGGGCAATTTCTCCTGAGTACACTGATACCTCATATGTGGTCATAAACCACTGTTTGGGCACACAGCAGGGCTCAGAAGGGAAGGAGCGCCATTTGACTTTTTGAATGGAAAATTAGCTCCAAAAGTCAAATGGCGCTCCTTCCCTTCTGAGCCCTGCCGTGCGCCCAAACAGTGGTTTATGACCACATATGAGATATCGATGTACTCAGGAGAAATTGCCCAACAATTTTTAGGATCCATTTTATCCTGTTGCCCATGTGAAAATGAAAGAATTGAGGCTAAAAGAACATTTTTGTTGGAAAAATTAAAATGACCATTTTTTCCCTCCACTTTGCTTTAGTTCCCGTGAAGCACCTGAAGGGTTAATAATCATCTTGAATGTAGTTTTGAGTAGCTTGAGGGGTGCAGTTTTCGGAATGGTGTTACTTTTGGGTGTTTTCTGTCATGTACGCCCCTCAAAGGGACTTCAAATGTGATGTGGTCACAAAAAAAATGGTTTTGTAAATTTTGTTGGAAAAATGAAAAATTGCAGATGAACTTTGAACCCTTATAATGTCCGAACGAAAAAATGTTTTTTTCCAAAATTGTGCTGATGTAAAGTAGACATACAGGAAATGTTATTCATTAACTATTTTGTGTCACATGCCTCTCTGGTTTAGCAGAATAAAAATTCATAATTTGAAAATTGCAAAATTTTCAAAGTTTTTGCCAAATTATTGATTTTTTCACAAATAATCGCAAAAATTATCGACCTAAATTTAATACTAACATGAAGCCCAATATGTCACGAAAAAACAATCTCATAATCGCTAGGATCCGTTGAAGCGTTCCAGAGATATTAGCTCATAAAGGGACACTGGTCAGAATTGCAAAAAATGGTCTGGTCATTAAGCTGCAAAGTGACTCGGTCCTTAAGGGGTTAATATGTATTGCTGAGTAAATGATATAACATCTTGCAGGTGCAGATTACCACTCTGCCTGACCTGAGGTGATCCCTCAGTGCACTTGTTTCATATATAAAAATAAAAAAGACAATTTTAATTTGCACTGCAATCCAATTGTTCTCGTGGTTAATTAGGTGTTGAAGTTTGGAGGTGTTTGGGTCTATATGGGGGGTTCCCCTGACCAATTTGTATACAGCAATACATGGAGGTTTTTGTATTAAAACTACTTTTGATGCTCACATTGTCTATGAATGAACTCTCACAATTCTCATGTTCTATTATTTGCCATCAACTCCTTTTGAATGTGTATTTCATTTTATCTGCATTCTTTCCACACTGTAAGTACTTGAACTTCTTCCCAACTTATCAACAGTGCTTGTATTGTTTGCAACTATTATTTAAAAGCTTACGGTATATCTCCTGAACAAAAGTATGGAGCACTATAGGCTGTGGTATCCGACAGCTAGTCCAGTGGTCAGGATCATGGTAGCAGTGCCCAGTGCTGTCTCCCTGGCTCACATTGAAAAGGGGGAGGAGAAATCGAGAACACAAAGCAATAAGAAAATAATAAGTTTGTGATGCCAGTTGGGTTATTCAGCCACTGCAGGAGATCTCTGGGAGTTACGGTAGATGGTGTGCTAGTGAAGATGTTAAATCCTTCCCAACTAGGGCCGGCTCCCAGAAGATGATGAGGGTAGCAGTGACAATGATGAGATGCAGGGTAGCAGAATAATAAACAGCAGGGGATAGTGTTTTGCTTTACCTTTTACTGAAGATTGTTGCAGCAATTCCAGGGTTTACAAGTGCCACTAGATATATGGTCTGGTCAGTTTGGGAAGAACCATAGTCTGCTCTGCTGGTTGAGTATTGTGGCCTACCTGCTTACTTGTATTTGTTGTAGGTTTCTAGGTGCTTTTGAGCTGTCCTTTTCTCCCTCTGGTTGCTGTGAGTAACCTCCAGCCAGTTTAGTAGTACGGATCCTGCAGGTATTCATGTTCCGTTCGGTGCAGTTCCCTGATACTACATTACTATGACCACCCCGGAAGGTTCCACTTAGGTGGCTAGTGAGCATGAAACCCACTAGCATCCAGTTTCTGTCACTAGACCCTGGAAGACTAATAATCTAGGTCCTGTTACCCTGCATTGCAGCTAGTCCCTCTGGAGTGCATCCCAGCTCACTCCAGACTGAACCTCTCCTGTTGCCTAACTCAGCATTACTACCCTAAGCGCGCCTTCTGACCAGAAACAGAGTCACAGCCTAAGCCAGACTCTTCAGTGCTCTGCTTCCTGATTGAAGTTCAGACTGTGTTGAATGCTTCAGACATCCAGCAGAGGGAGTTACAATTCTTCCCAGACATGGCATTACAAATTATTGTAAAGAAATAGCATCATGGCAGCTGACCACAGGGGTGAGGCTCATCTCTCTGTGATATCAGTGGAAATAGACAGAACAAGAGAGGAGAGACAACTCAACATCATGTAAATCTGTCTTTTCTGTGAGGAAAAGATTAATGATGTTATAGATCTAACATTTTCTTTTGCATGCAGAAGGTGTTCACCAGATTTGTTACCTCATTGATATGTAGTTCTGATTTTTTCAGTGTATGGTGACAACTAATTTAGTGGACATTAGGAAATGACGAGTACCAGTTTGTTTGGAGAAGAGATGTATAGTGAGTAAGAAAGATGTTTAGACCAGTAAGTCAGGTTAGAACATGGTGTGTGACCAGGCCCGGACTGATAGGCGGGAGATGCGGGACTTTTCCCGATGGGCCGGTGGTTGTGGAGTGGGCGGGGCCACAACACCCGCTCCTCCAGCTGCAGACCAGCTTTCAAATGATTTTGTGGCTCCCGCTGCCCGCCCGCATAGCAGGGACTGTGGAGCGGCACTGGCCGCCAAGTTGCCCAATACACGTCATCAGAGTGAGATTGACTCACTCGACGCACAGCCACAGAGTGACACAACCCAATCTGCGTGCGGGTGGCACAGGCAGCAGCTCATAGTTATTGAAAAGGAGAGCACGCCTGTACGTTCTTTATGAGCGGAAAGAGCCACACTCTGCTGTCCCGCCCAGGAAATGGAAACGTGGACACCCCAGTCATTACCAGGTCCCTGTGCACTGTGTTCAGGCAGTGGAGCTGGCCTGAAGGCAGCGGTCAGCAGCCGGTGACTTTGTCTCAGTCAGGGACTGAGTCTCCTCTTCATTCCTCCTGTGACCTGTCTCAGCTACAGACCTGGGGCTGCCAGTGCGGCAAGCCAAAGCTGAGGCAAGTTACTTTCACTATCGTCTGACCTGACTCGTCTGTGTGTAGGGCAGGCTGCTGTGTATGTGTGTGATTGTGTGTGAGGGCAGGCTGCTGTGTGTGTATGTGTGTGATTGTGTGTGAGGGCAGGCTTCTGTGTGTGTATGTGTGTGAGGGCAGGCTTCAGTGTGTGTATCTGTGTGAGGGCAGGCCTCTGTGTTTGTATGTGTGTGACTGTGTGTGAGGGCAGGCTTCTGTGTGTGTATGTGTGTGATTGTGTATGAGGGCAGGCTTCTGTGTGTGTATGTGTGTGATTGTATGTGAGGGCAGGCTTCTGTGAGTGTATATGTGTGATTGTGTGTGAGGGCAGGCTTCTGTGTGTGTATATGTATGAGAGCAGGCTTCTGTGTGTGTATATGTGTGACTGTGTGTGAGGGCAGGCTTCTGTGTGTGTATGTGTGTGAGGGCAGGCTTCTGTGTGTGTCTGTGGGGGGACAGGCTGCTGTATGTGTGTGTGTGACTGTGTGAGGGAAGGCTTCTGTGTGTGTATAAGTGTGTCTGTGTGAGGACAGGCTGCTGTGTGTATGTGCGAGTGTGTCTCTGTGTGTGAGAACAGGCTGCTGGTGTGTGTGTGTGTGTGGACATGCTGCTGTGTGTGCGTTGGGGCCTGTGCAGACTGCTATGTCTGTATGGGGGCCACGGCAGGCTGCTGGGTGTATGTGGACAGTCTGCTGCATGTGTGAGGGTCAGGGTAGGCTGCTGCATGTGTGTGTTTGAGGACAGACTGTTACATGTGTGGGTGCAGGGCAATCTGCTGAATGTGCGTGGGGCCGGTGCAGGTCGCTGTGTGTGGACAGACTGCTGCTACATGTGTGGGGGCCAGGGCAGGCTACTGCATGTGTGTGTGTGAGGACTGGCTGCTATGTGTGTGGGGACCGGGACAAGCTGTTGCGTGTGTGTGGGGGCCTGGGCAGGCTATTGCGTGTGTGTGTGTGAGAGAGAGAGGACAGGCTGCTGTGTGTGCATAGGGTCTGGTGCAGTCTGCTACATGTGTGTGGGGGCCGGGGCAGGCTGCAACGTGTGTGTGTGGGGGGGGGCAGGCTTTTGTGTGTGTGTGTGTGTGTGTGTGAGGACAGGCTACTGTGTGTTTGTGCGTGAGGACAGGATGCTGCATGTATGTGGGGGCCGGGACAGGCTGTTGTGTGTTTGCGTGTATGAGAGGACAGGCTGATATGTGTGTATGGGGGCCGGGGCAGGCTGTTATGTGTGCATGTGGTCAGTCTGCTGCATGTATGGGGGCCAGGGTAGACCGCTGCATGTGTGTGTTTGAGGACAGGCTGTTACATGTGTGGGTGCGGGGCAGGCTGTTGCATGTGTGTGTGGACAGGCGGCTGCTACGTGTGTGGGGGACAGGGCAGGCTGCTGCATGTGTGTGTGAGGACTAGCTGCTATGTGTGTGGGGGTCAGGGCAGGCTGTTGCATGTGTATGAGGGCTGCGGTAGGCTGCTACGTGTGTGTGGAGGCCTGGGCAGGCTGCTACATGCGTGTGGGGCCTGGGCAGGCAACTACGTTTGTGTAGGAGCCAGGTCGGGCAGCTACGTGTGTGTGGGGTCCGGGGCTGGCTGCCACATGTGTGTGTGTGTGTGTGAAGAGAGGGGGCGAGGGCAGGATGCTGCATGTGTCTGGGGGCTGGATCACGCTGCTACATATGTATGGGGGCTGGATCACGCTGCTACATGTGTGTGGGGGACGGGGCTGCTATGTGTGTATGTGTGTGTGAGGGCAGGCTGTGTGTGTGAGGGCAGGCTGTGTGTGTGAAGGCAGGCTGTGTGTGTGAGGGCAAGCTGTGTGTGTGTGTGCGTGTGTGTGAGTGAGGGCAGGCTGCATATGCGTATGTGTGTGATCCTAAGTATCTGCATTATTCTGTGTATATACACTGTACAGTACCACTTCTCCTGCCCTGTATACTGGATGTAATCCTCAGTACCTGTATTATTCTGTATATATACACCGCACAGTGCCACTTCTCTTGCCCTGTATACTGGGTGTAATCTTCAGTATCTGTATTATTTTGTATATATACACTGCAGAGTGTATATTACACCCAGTAAACAGGGAGGATTACAACCAGTATGCAGGAAAGAAGTGGTACTGTGCAGTGTATATATACAGAATAATACAGATACTGAGGATTACACCCAGTATACAGGACAGGAGAAGTGGTACTGTGCAATGTATATATACAGAATAATACAGATCCTGAGGATTACACCCAGTATACAGGACAGGAGAAGTGGTACTGTGCAGTGTATATATACAGAATAATACAGATACTGAGGATTACACCCAGTATACAGGGCAGGAGAAGTGGTGCTGTGCAGTGTATATATACAGAATAATACAGATACTGAGGATTACCTTTTATCCTGTCCTGTATACTGGGTGTAATCCTCAGTATCTGTATTATTCTATGTATATACACTGCACGGTACAATTTCTCCTGTATACTGGGTGTAATCCTCAGGAAAAAACAGAAAACGCCAGCACTGCCAGAAATTATAAAAATTGTGCAAAAACACATATTGTTTCCAAACTGCAAAAAATTTTAGTTGAGACATTTAGCAAAAGATTAAATAATCTTTTGAGCCACCCCGCCAAACGTCAAGGCATTCTCAGATAGGGTGGTCCTACTCTACAATTTTTAATTTACACTGTGTCAAAAGACCTCAATAATATATATATAAAGTGGACCATACAAAAACATCACTCACCTTCACATATCAGACCTGCTTCCAAGGTGCCAGATCAGTGCATGTGATATAAGGCAACCTAGGCCCCAACATCTGCAGCTTCCACCACAAATGTCAGGGCTTTTCAAAGTTAACCCCCACTGCACCGACCCAGCCTTTATGGGTAACAGTAGGTTAGGTTCAGCCGAATGAAGCAAAAACTGAGCCTGTGTGCTGGGTGTGATAACCGTGTGTGAACAGTTACCAAGAATACAGATGTCAGTACAGATGGAAATGGACAAAATCTAGCGTGCACAGCGAAGTGGTGGTCAGCCACTAAACCATACCCAGGAAAAAACAGAAAACGCCAGCACTGCCAGAAATTATAAAAATTGTGCAAAAACACATATTGTTTCCAAACTGCAAAAAATTTTAGTTGAGACATTTAGCAAAAGATTAAATAATCTTTTTGGCCACCCCGCCAAACGTCAAGGCATTCTCAGATTCTCAGATTATGCTGCCTACAGGACACATCAGAATTATAAAAATACGTAGAGTTAGGACTACTCCAACGGAGACATTCCTTGACGCTTAGGGGAGTAGCTCAGGAGATTCAATGCTGCAATCTCCTGCTAAATGTCTCTATTTTTGTGCAGTATGGCATTAACAGGTGTAGATACACATACCGTATATACTCGTGTATAAGCCGAGTTTTTCAGCACAAAAATTGTGCTGAAAAGTGCCCCCCTCGGCTTATACATGAGTCAGTGACGGCTGAGTGTGTGGGGCCGGTGTCCGGGGGCTGGAGGAGGTGGGGGAGGCTGTACAGTGAGCGGGCAGTCACGTGCCCCCGCTCATTAGTGCAATGCAATATGCACTGCATCCCCCTCTCCATCAGCGTCAGGGGGAGCGGTGCATATTACATTGCACTGTTAGCGCTCCTCCGCCCCCCCTGTGGGTATACAGCAGTGCCCCACCCCCCTGTGGTATATACAGCCCCCCCGTTGCTGCCGCACACCTGTAAAAAGAAGAGCTTTCATACTTATCCTCCTGCTGTCACCACGCGCGCATCCTCCGCTCTCCTTCTTGCTTGCACCCGGCGTCCATCCACGTGACCGCGCACAAATAATGACGTCATTATTTGTGCGCGGTCATATGGATGGACGCCGGGTGCAAGCAAGAAGGAGAGCGGAGGATGTGCGCGTGGTGACAGCAGGAGGATAAGTATGAAAGCTCTTCTTTTTACAGGTGTGCGGCAGCAACGGGGGGGGCTGTATATACCACAGGGGGGGCACTGCTGTATACCCACAGGGGGGAGACTGCTGTATACTACCACAGGGGGGGGCTGCTGTATACTACGACAGGGGAGGGGCTGCTGTATATACCTCTGTGGCTGCTGTATACTACCACAGGGGGAGGCTGCTGTATACTACCACAGGAGGAGACTGCTGTATACTACCACTGGGGAGCCTGCTGTATACTACCACTGGGGCTGCTGTATATACCTCTGTGGCTGCTGTATACTACCACAGGGGGAGGCTGCTGTATACTACCACAGGGGGAGACTGCTGTATACTACCACTGGGGAGGCTGCTGTATACTACCACTGGGGCTGCTGTATATACCTCTGTGGCTGCTGTATACTACCACAGGGGAAGGCTGCTGAATACTACCACAGGGGGAGACTGCTGTATACTACCACAGGGGGAGACTGCTGTATACTACCACAGGGGGAGACTGCTGTATACTACCACAGGGGGAGACTGCTGTATACTACCACAGGGGGAGACTGCTGTATACTACCACAGGGGGAGACTGCTGTATACTACCACTGGGGAGGCTGCTGTATACTACCACTTGGGCTGCTGTATATACCTCTGTGGCTGCTGTATACTACCACTGGGGAGGCTGCTGTATACCACTGGGGGGGACTGTATACCTGTGCTGGGGTCCACCCTCGGCTTATACACGAGTCAATAGGTTTTCCCAGGTTTTGGGGTCAAAAGGAGGGGGTCAGCTTATACACGGGTCGGCTTATACACGAGTATATACGGTATATATTTTTTTGCAATTTCTGGCTGTGCTGGCATCTTGTTTTTCTCTGGGTGTAATCCTCAGTATCTGTATTATTCTGTATATACAGTGCCCAGTACCACTTCTCCTGTCCTGTATACTGGGTGTCATCCTCAGGATCTGTATTATTCTGTATATATACACTGCACAGCACCACTTCTCCTGTCCTGTATACTTGGTGTAATCCTCAGTATCTGTATTATTCTGTATATATGAACTGCACAGTACCACTTCTCCTGTCCTGTATACTGGGTGTAATCCTCAGTATCTGTATTATGCTGTATATACACTGCACAGTACCACTTCTGTCCTGTATACTGGGTGTAATCCTCAGTATCTGTATTATTCTGTATATATACACTGCACAGTACCACCTCTCCTGTCCTGTATACTGGGTGTAATCCTCAGTATCTGTATTATTCTGTATATATACACTGCACAGTACCACTTCTTCTGTCCTGTATACTGGCTGTAATCCTCAGTATCTGTATTATTCTGTATATATATACACTGCACAGTACCACTTCTCCTGTCCTGTATACTTGGTGTAATCCTCAGTATCTGTATTATTCTGTATATATGCACTGCACAGTACCACTTCTCCTGTCCTGTATACTGGGTGCAATCCTCAGTATCTGTATTATGCTGTATATACACTGCACAGTACCACTTCTATCCTGTATACTGGGTGTAATCCTCAGTATCTGTATTATTCTGTATATATACACTGCACAGTACCACCTCTCCTGTCCTGTATACTGGGTGTAATCCTCAGTATCTGTATTATTCTGTATATATACACTGCACAGTACCACTTCTTCTGTCCTGTATACTGGCTGTAATCCTCAGTATCTGTATTATTCTGTATATATACACTGCACAGTACCACTTCTCCTGTCCTGTATACTAGGTGTAATCCTCAGTATCTGTATTATGCTGTATATACACTGCACAGTACCACTTCTCCTGTCCTGTATACTGGGTGTAATCCTCAGTATCTGTATTATTCTGTATATATACATTGCACAGTACCACTTCTCCTGTCCTGTATACTAGGTGTAATCCACGGCATCTGTATTATTCTATATATATACACTGCACAGCTCCACTTCTCCTGTCCTGTTATCAGAGAGGTGGTATTGGACTTTGATTTTCAGCATTTAAATGTTGCTTAATTTGATTATCCTTAATATGGAAGTCATCACTTCTCTTCTGTATAGGGGATGACTTTCCTTCGCTCTGGATTTGACCCCACAATCCTGGCAAACGTAGCTGTGAACATAACTATGTGAATGGAGCTGCAGTTGATTTTTCCCTCTGCTGCACCATTCACATTTGGCTCTTCAGATAATGTGATGAGGCCATGACAACTTAATAGCAAACTTCACTGATCAGGGCTGATGGGTAATATAGTGTGTGGGCTGGTGGGGCTTGTTTTCCAGGGCTGCTTTTTGGTCCCAGTCTGGCCCTGTGTGTGACCTTCCATGGAAGCTTTATTTTGTGACAGATGTGTAGCCTAATTGGCCGTATTTCCAAGAGAGATACATATACTGCACTCAGGAAGAAGTACAGTACCATCTAAGGAGACATTAGACTAATGATTATATGTGTGATGTACAACTGAATGTTATATGGATCATTATGTATGCAACTTTCCATTGATCAACAGTGAATGTGTTATGAAGTTCATCTTCCAAACTACAGATGTATTGTATAGGGAACCTGCCAGGTCTCTTATGCCTTCCACCCAGCAGTAGTCACATCTGGATAACTAAATTCCCTGCCTAACCAGCCCTGTCTTAAGTTATGCATTTAACTATTTTTTTTTTTTTAAGTATTTACAAGCTCCGCTTTTCCTATGCTTATAGGGTCATTCCATGTCAAGTGATCCAAAAATGAATATTTTTTTTCCCTGACGTCCTCAGATTTTTTACATTTTTTTTCTATATGAAGAACAACTTTATCTAATTACAAAAAAAAAGTTTTGAATTTTTTTCTTTATCAGTTAATTTTTTACAGATTTTTACATTTTTAAAAAAGTGCGAATTTTGGCCTGGTATGGCTTTACATTTTCTATCATATCTCGGGCTAGAAATAAGATAGAGAAACAAAATAAACACCAATCTACTCAGAACTGTCCAGGCTTTCATCAGATATGTCACAAGAGGATCTTTGTTAATATTTTACCCATGTGATCGCAAGTGCAAAACTTTAAAACGCATTTCCGAAAAATCGGCGTGCTTTAAATATTTCAAAAACTGCCCATGTGTCTGCTTTGCTCTTAGCCACATCTGTACCAAATTTCAAGTTGGGATCGCAATGGGATCATATTTTAACATATTTTACTAGTAATAGCGTCAATGGGTCATTCCATATCAAGTGATCTAAATATGAATATTTTTTTTTACCTGACGTCTTTAGATTTTTTTTTTTTTTTTCCTTTATGAAGTACAACTTTAGTTAATTACAAATTAAAAGTTTAGAATTTTTTTCTTCATCAGTTAATTTTTTACAGATTTTTAAAGTTTAAAAAAAGGGGTGAATTTTGGCCTGGTATGACTTTACATTTTTTTTATCTCAGGCTAGAAATAAGATAATGAAGTGGGAGAGGCATCATTTTACTCAGAACGGTAACAGCTTTCATTTGAGATGTTACAAGACTATGTTTCTTTATATCAAATTCAAACTATTGACGGGCAATTGTGAAAAAATGACTGATTGTGTTCTTGGTGATTTTTGAATTGACACTATAATAGTTAAATATTTTGCACTTAGGTCCAATGAATGCGTCCATGGGGTCAAGCTGGGACAGAGTCATCACAAATTAGCCTTATTTGCAGATGACCTGCTACTGTACATCTCCCAGCCCCTGGTCTCCATCCCTTCGGTCTTAATGGAGTTTGAACGGTTCAGACAATTGAGCAACTTTAATGTGAATTGCTCCAAAACCGAGGCACTCAATATTTCTTTGCCTGGAGAAATGGTTTCTCATCTATCTAAACAGTTCTCATTTAAATGGAAAGTAGAAGCCATTAAGTACTTGGGAGTCCTTATACCAAAAGATCTTAAACAAATATTCAATTTAAATTATCAACCCCTTTTGACTAACGCGGAATCGGCATTTACCTCCTATAGACAATTAAAGCTATCCTGGTTCGGGAGAATAAACGTAGTCAAGATGGATGTCTTGCCCCGACTCTTATATACTTTTCAGACAGTTCCTGTTCTATTGGATAGAGGCTTCCTCTCCAAAATGCAATCTATGATCCTTAGATTTGTCTGGGGGGGCAAGAGGTCCAGATTGCGAATGAATATCCTATCCTTGCCCAAGACCAGAGGAGGGGTTGGACTATCCAACATACGAGCGTACTTTGTGGCTTCCTCTCTTGTTAGAGCTCTAGATTGGCATTATCATGCGTCCTCCAAGAAATGGGTAGGGGTGGAGCAAGAGGGTTTGGGGATTCCGCTGAAACACCTGCTTTGGATTTCCCCTAAAGACTCCACAGACCTAGTACCTTTGACAGACATGACCACAAACATCTTGAAGGTATGGCACCTAGTGACGAAAACCCTCCGCTTAAACGACAGACTTAGCCCTTTGACTCCCCTTTTTTCGAACCCATCTTTCCCACCCAGATTTGACAGGCAGAGATTTTTATGTTGGCGGATTGTGGATGACACCCGAGTAGGACAGACTCTGTCCAGTGGTGGTTTGCCCCCGATGGCAGAGCTACAACTCAAAGAACCTACGAGACCTCTTAAGTGATTCGAATTTCTCCAATACAGAGCATACTTATATTCAGCTGACCACTCTTGCAGGGTAAGATTGACGCCCAACGTATTGGAGAGGTTATTCCAACTGGAGGCTCCACCGAGGCGCAAAATATCAGTTCTATACCAGGCCTTAGGGTCCATGAGAGAGCAGGGCACCCTTTACTTCCAACGTGCTTGGGAGAGGGAATTGGGGTGTAGCATTTCAGAAGCTAATTGGTAGAAATGCTTTATATTTACTCACTCACTAGCTAGCGCTTGTTCTGCACAAGAAAGAAGCTATAAGCTGCTCACTAGATGGTACTTGTGCCCGACGACACTCCGGAACATGTTCCCTGGAACCCCTGATACCTGCTGGCGCTGTGGGAAAGAGAAGGGTACAATGATACACATTTGGTGGAGTTGTGGGGAAATCCGGCGGTTCTGGTCTGAGGTTTTCAATGCATACGCCCGGATAACAGGTAAACAAGCCGAATGCTGCCCAGAATCTGCAATGTTATCCATTTTTCCAGGTCCTATTGGGCTACAGAAGAGGGATATTCTCCGCTTTTGCATCTCGGCTGCTCGTGCTGTGATCCCGAGGTTCTGGAAATCAAGCCGGGCTCCATCTCTACTTGATTGGTTCAAAGAATTGATGGACATATATCGAATGGAGGAGCTCGCAGCTGATGCGTCGGGATCTCGGAACAAATTCTTAGGGATTTGGGTTGAATGGATTCTTTTTCACGACTCTGCAGAATGTAGGAGTATCTTTTCCAGCACAGATAATATGGCTCGACCTCTGGCTGATGGGGAGCCAGTGGGATGAGTACCCTTTCTCCTTCCCATACCTCACCCGTCCCCCCCCCCTCCTTTTTTTCTTTTTTTCTTACGTGGCTTTTCTTTCCCAGTATAACTTTTTCTAATGGTTTTTGTTTCTCTTCTCTCTCTCTTCTTTTCTATCTCTCTTTTCTTCCCATCTGATACATTCAGTCTAGGTATTTCCTTTCTACACCTATACCTTCAGAATTCTAGTGAACATTAGACAGGTATCAGAAACTCTGAGCTGTGAGTAGATCATTAATATTTCGGCCTTCCTTTCCGGTACACCAGTCGATAGACTATTCCAACTAGGCCTCAACGGGTAATGACCCACTTACGTGGTCAACCTGTTAGAAGTGATAAAAATCATTCTGCTGGGGCTGCTTGTCCCCTTGACATCAGAACATCTCAAAACCCTGAGAAAGGTTGTATACTTGAGTGTTTGGAATTATATTTAGATTGTAGTATATATTGCACCAGAGATAAGCGCAAAAGTAAATTTGCAGCTTATCTTAAAGTTACTAATAACTTTGTGAATTCTCTTTTTGTATATTTTATATGTCTCAAGATTTTGTTAAAAGATTGAATGTATGTCTTTCATATGTTTTTTTCAAAATTTAATAAAAATGAGATTAACCATAGTTAAATATTTTAAAATATGATCCCATCACGATCCCAACTTGAAATTTGGTACAGATGTGGCTAAGAGCATAAAAGACACATGGGCAGTTTTGGAAAATTTTTATTAAAACGTTTTTTCGGAAATGAGTTTCAAAATGTTGCGTTTGCATTCGCATGGGTAAAAAATTAAAATTAACAAATATACTCTTGTGACATATCTGGTAAAAGCCTGGACAGTTCTGAGTAGAATGGTGTTTATTTTGTTTCTCTATCTTATTTCTAGCCCGAGATAAAAAAATGTAAAGTCATACCAGGCCAAAATTCACCCTTTTTTTTAACTTTAAAAATCTGTAAAAAATTAACTGATGAAGAAAAAAATTCCAAACTTTTAATTTGTAATTAACTAAAGTAGTACTTCATAAAGGAAAAAAAAATAAAAAAATCTAAAGACGTCAGGTAAAAAAAAATATTCATATTTAGATCACTTGATATGGAATGACCCATTGACGCTATTAATAGTAAAATATGTTAAAATATGATCCCATTGCGATCCCAACTTGAAATTTGGTACAGATGTGGCTAAGAGCAAAGCAGACACATGGGCAGTTTTTGAAATATTTAAAGCGCGCCGATTTTTCAGAAATACGTTTTAAAGTTTTGCGCTTGCGATCCTATGGGTAAAATATTAACAAAGATCCTCTTGTGACATATCTGATGAAAACCTGTATAGTTCTGAGTAGATTGGTGTTTATTTTGTCTCTCTATCTTATTCCTAGCCTGAGTTATGAGGAGAAACGTAAAGGCAGGCAACAGCGAAATTCACACTTTTTCCAAACTTTGAAAATCATTTTAAAAAAAAAAAAATTTTTAAAAAAATTTTTCTCTTCACATGTTGCATTGTCTGACATGCTATTATCAAATAACAAAATCTCAAAAGAATTAAAAATATAGAGGTAATAATCATTGGTTCACTTGACATGGAATGACCCTATAAGGGCTTTGACTAGTCAATGGGGTGTTAGTTTACCCAGACTAGACAGCCCTCTTTCAATGCTATCATAACTCTGATTTGCATGAGTCGGCATCACCGCCCTCTCCTGGATATTTCTGGCATGCTCGTGGTTTTATTCACTCGCATTGAGCCTCTGAAGCCTGGTGTATGTGTTTCATCTTCAGAAAGGCACACTGCGCATAATTAGGAGTGCGGAAGCTGTTCTTACCCAACAGGTGCAGTGCATCTCTCTGAAGCCGGGATACATACATCCAGCTGCAGAGGCTTAAGTTGAGTGAATAAAGCTGTGCCCAAGCTTGAGATTTCTAGGACTGGTGTTGATGTGGGCTGAACTATTGGCTGATTATATGGTGATGATATATTTCATAGATATATATATAATTAACAAACGACCACAGAGAAGATGAAATATGTAGCTGTAGGAGATGACCCAATGCATATTGCTACATCTGTGGCTTCATCAGGGATGGACAAAATTCCCAATGGAAAATCAGCTGCAATGAAGCAGATGAAGTAGGTTGGAACTCCCATCTGGCCTGTGATCTGTCTATGTCTATGTTTTTCCACATTTTTTTAGGTATGCCCAAAAATGCGGTCAACAAAAGATTTGTGCACCTTTGTAAAGAAGTGCACCATTGAACAGAGACCAAACAGAGTCTGAACAAACCCTGTTGCCTCATTAATGAATGGATCCATTGGGAGTTTCACTTGAATAATGTATTTTGGAGATGTAAATGGAAACGCTAAAGGGCTTAGCATACAGAACAGGATAAATGTGAACTGATCCATAATGTCCTATATCTTAAACTGCCACCAATTGCATTCAACTCAACCCACACAAAAAATACACCTGTTAATGGAAATACAGGGTACCTCCATGTTACTTAGCACAAAGGCTTGGGAAATTTGTCATGACCTACTCCCCCCCCCAATAAATAAGGAAATCCAGCAAAATCTAAACATCATAACAGAATGCCGCCCTTCCTTCTCAGAACTACAATGTGCCAAAACCACAGTTAACATCCACATGATTCACATTACTATAGCAAGGAGACCGACTTAATGTATGGGCTGAATGTCTCCAAAAGCATAAGCTGGGTACAAGATCATGGACATTACAATGTATTGGGCATTGCAAAGGCTTATCTGCAAATTTTCATTGCGGTGTGGGTGTTGGCAAACTCAGGAGAAATTGAGTAACAAATTGTATGGTCAGTGCTCTCCTATTATCCTTTTTGAAAATTAAAACTTTGGGGCCAAAGCAACATTTTAGTAGAAAACCTGGTCAGTTCTTATTTTCATAGCCCAATGTTACACAATTCTGTGAAAGGCTTGATGGTTAAAATTGCTCACTGCACCCCTAGATGAATTCTCTGTGAGATGTAGTTTACGGAACGGGTTCACTAGTGTTTTTTCTGTTTTGGCATCTCCGGGGATCTTCAAATGGGACATTACAATCCATTCCAGCAAAAATGGTGCATCAAAATTCCATTTTTGTGAGAAAAACTACAATTTTTATTATTTCCTTCCACTTTGTTTTAATACCTGTGAAGCACTTAAAAAGTCACTATACCTCTGGAATGTGGTTTTGAGCACTGTGAGGAATTCAGATTTCAAAAATGGTGTCATTTTTGCAATGTTTTCTATCACCTATGTCCCTAAAGTCATTTTAATTATGGTATGGTCCATACGGCACTGGTTTACTAAATTTTGTTGGAAAAATTAAAAATTGCTGATAAACTTTTACCCCTTCTAACAAAAAAATATCTTTCGAACATGATACTAATGTAAAGTAGACATGTGGGAAATATTATTTATGAATGATTTAGTGTTTTTTAACTATCTAATTTAAGGGTATAAAAATTAAATGTGTAAAAAAAAACAACATTTCCACATTTTTTGGCCAGATATTCGATATCTTTATAAATAAAGGGAAATTATAGCAACCGACATTTACCACAAAGTACAATCTGTCACTAAAAAAAAATATTCTCAGAATCACTGGGATCTGTTGAAGTGTTCCAGAGTTATTGCATTATAAAGTGACTCTGGTCACAATTGTAAAATTTAGCCTAGTGATAAAAGACTGGGGGGTCAAGGGGTTAAAAGCATAAGCAATCTCCCATGGAAACAGAAGATAACTTCTAGAAAGCGTTCTAGATTTGATTGCTTGTTATTTTAGCTTTTCAGCTAGAAAGGTCCCACCCTGTAATGGCAGAGACAAACTTATGCGAGCTGCATATGAGTATCATGAATGCATCTCACATGAGTCACCCTGGCTTGGCTGCCAACTCTCTGGATGGGAGCATGGATCTTAGGCTGCATGTTTGATGCATGACAGTGATGCGAGTGTAATGCGTGATTTGTGTGAGTGTGGTGCGTGTGGGTGAGTGTGCATGGCTGTACGCATGTGAGTGTGCTGCGTGAGTGCGTGTGTGGTGCATGTGAGTGTGAAGCTGTTTGTGGTTCTGAAGCAAACTGCAGGTCTGTGGACAGCATTTACCGGTGAATTTAAGCTTCGTGGCTGTCAAAGCTGCAGAGTTTGAATTTGCCGGGTTCCCGGGACAGTAACAAATCATTTTGCACTGCTGTGACAGCAGCTGTGCAAGATGATTAATAAAAACACAGCAACTGTGCCCATTTTTTAAGTATTGGGGTTTAGCAGTATATTAACCTCATCTGCAGCCTCTGTGCACAGAGGCTGCACTTGTGGCTATTAATCTGGTGTCTGAAGGATTAACCTGATGTTGGTGTGGTGGCAGCTTGTGTCCAGGGAGTGTCCACACATAATAGATTGTTTAATTCAATTGTTGAGTTTTAGAAATTAATTGAAAACATTGCGGCAGTCACCTGAAATCAGCAGCTGTCCGAGGTACTGTACGCTAATAGCGTACAGTACATGTTGGGTTGCTCTGTACTGGCAAACCAGCAAATTCAAACTCTGCGGCTTTGACAGCGTGTTACTATTGCACAGTGTGCTGTATGGGTGCGAGTTTGACTCACACCCATATACTTTTAATGGCCACTCGCGTGCGATTGAACTCGCATTTCTCTTGCAATGTGAGAAAATCATGTTAATGGGACCAGTATCATTTACTGATACTGGTCCGAGTGCAATGTGAGTTTTTCTCGCATTGCACTCGCACGATACTCACGCCCGTGTGCCTTCAGCTTTATTGTGTTTCCATGCAGCTCCAGGCTTTGTTCAGAGACCCAGGGGCTGTGTCTAGTGACTCATGTGAGATGCATGCAAGGCACTTGCATGCAGTTCGCATGGTGTGCTTCCACCTCTAGGCTGGGGTTCCACATAAGCCCTCAGTCCGTTTTTGGCTCCAGTTTTCTCATTTTTTTTTTCTAAGTCCAAAAACTGACAGAAAAACGGATTGGATGTAATAAACACCCTGTCCGTTTTTCTCTGGAGCTCCAAACATTGCCCTGTCCGTTTTTGAGTCAAAAACGTTGCATGCAACGTTTTTGGCATCAGTTAAAAAACGCATGCGTTTTTTTAACATGGGGCCCTATGGGAAACGCATGCGTTAACGCATGGCACATATAGGCACTTGCGTTAACGCATGAGTTAACGCATATGCGTTTTTAATGAAAAAATGACTAAGTCCAAAAACGGACAGGAGTGCAGGAGGCACAAAAAGCACCCAGAAAAAAATGGATTGGTGATGAAAATCACTTCCAAAAACGGATTTCTATGTGTGACCACAGCCTTACCCTGTAAATAGTACAGGCAAGTAATACAATCATTTTCTTTTGTTCTGGTCATATTTGTATTGTAGTATGTTGTGTAAGTGGAACTACTCATGACTTTATTAGTTCTCTTTATTAGCAAATGAGTACATCTGTTGGTTAATGGCTTCTAGCTTTTGGATCTTAATAGATTTCTGGATACTAGTTTCCCAGTCTTTTTTTAGCTTGCTTTCTAATGCTATACATTTTCCCCAGATTACCAGTTCTATATCAGGAGTATTGTCAATTGTAAAATTAGTCCTAAGGTCCCCTTCACATCACGTTTTTTGCACATCCGTTGTGATCCAAAGCACATCCGTGTTTTGTATGGATTTGTCATCAGTTAGCATAGATAGGGCTTTACCCTGCTTCTGAGCATGCGTAGTACAGCAAATTGGATCCATTTTATGGATCCGATTTTTTGTCGGATCCATTTTTTTCCATCAACATAGAGCTCCATGTTATTTGACATGGACAGGAACAAATCCATTTCTGTCCTGTCTGATTTTGTTAAAGCCAGGCCAAATTAAGAGCAGGCCCCAATTTTGGGGACGGGAAAAAAGCTGATACAAACAGTTCCATCACAAAACTGACACAATCGGATGCCAATAAGGACCAATCTGTGCACATTCATGCCCATAGGGATACATGGAGGCCAAAAATGTGTCAGTAGGACTCAGTGCAACGTCATATATTTGAATAATTTATATTCCCAAGGATATTTACAAACAATTTTTATTGATGAAATTCAATCAACTCAAACTCTGCACACCATGCATGTATTAAAAGGTAATTTTGTTAAAAAAACGTAAACTAATGGGGATGGGGGTGAGATAAAAGGATATATCCTAAGAGAAATGGGTTGAATGTGACTTCTAGGTGACTTCACTTTTATAATCCTTCAGATTCTTCCTACTTTGGTTTGATAGAAGGCTTAAGTTGATCTTTAATGTCTAAAAAGAAATAAAAATTTAAATTGTTTACTATACTTCTGAACCTCAAATAGTGAAATTACTTTTTTATAATAGTATTATACACACCTTTTTGTCAAAGGGTGTGTTTAAATTCATTATGGCTGCTGCTCTCCTTTAAAGGTACCGTTACACGTCGCGATATCGCCCCAAAATTATGTGGTGTGCGCAGTTGCAGTTGATATCGCTAGTGCGTCGTGTCGTGTTACAGGGCGATGTGACACCATCTAATGTACACTCAGAATAGGGGTACCATTATAACATTTATATATGTGTGCACAAATGCAGCCACTGATAGGATGGATATAGTTTGGATATAGTTTGACAACGTAATCACTCTTAATAAATAGCACCAAATTTGTATATAGAGACTATATTTCTCTAAGGCCGGTTTCACATTATGGCTGTGATCCAATCTGTGGCTGTTCGCTTGAGGCAGACAGCCGTGGACTGGATCAGCACACAGAACTGGAGGGCTAATTTGCCCTCCGGTCCGGTGTGCAGCCGCACACAGCTGCCGCCGCTGATAGTTCAGGACCATGGCTTGCGGGGAGCTAGCCACGGTCCTGAACTGTCAGGAGGGGCCGGCGCTGAGCTTCAGCACCATGGAGCTGTCCCCTCTGACAGTTCAGGACCGCAGCTAGCTCCCCGCGAGCCTATCAGTGGCGGCAGCTGTGTGCGGCTGCACACTGGACCGGAGGGCAAATTAGCCCTCCAGTTCTGTGTGCTGATCCAGTCCACGGTTGTCTGCCTCAAGCAAACAGCCACGGATCGGATCACAGCCGTAATGTGAAGCCAACCTAAGCTCATACATACATATAGCAAGATAAAGGTTACAACAGAATCATTCTTAACAAAACAGTACCAGATTGATGTAAAGAGACTATATTACTCTACGTGCATACATTTAAATAGCAAGATAAAGAGATATATATTTTGCAAATACAATCACAACCTAAATTATCATTTGTAATAGGTCAACGCACATCCAAAAGGTCTTGTTTGTTACACCTGATTCACATACAGGTATGTAAATTAAATGAAATAAGTAAGTTTGAAGAAGCACCTATCTAACAGTAATGGCCACTTTACACGCGGCTACATTTCTAGCTTATCCACAGGTAACTTACTGGCTGCAGTGAAATCATGGAGACATGGTTCTATCTTGTTGCTGTGTACAAATGGAATAATGTCTCCATGATTTCACTGCAGCCAGTAAGTTACCTGTGGATAAGCTAGAAATGTAGCCGTGTGTAAAGTGGCCATAACGGAATAAACCCCATTGCAGGTTCAAAGTGCATCATCTGTTAAAGGAGAGCAGCAGCCATAATGAATTTGAACACACCCTATGACAAAAAGGTGTGTATAATACTATTATAAAAAGTCATTTGACTATTTGAGGTTCAGAAGTATAGTAAACAATTTAAATTTTTATTTCTTTTTAGATATTAAAAATCAAATTAAGCCTTCTATCAAACCCAAAGTAGGAAGAATCTGAAGGATTATAAAAGTGACCTAGAAGTCACAATCAATCCCTTTCTCTTAGGATATATCCTTTTATCTCCCCTCCCATCCCCATTACTTTTATGTTTTTTAACAAAATTACCTTTTAATATATGCATGTGTGTAGTGTTTGAGTTGATTGAATTTTATCAATAAAAATAGTTTGTAAATATCATTGGGAATATCAATTATTCAAATATATGAAGTTGCACTGAGTCCTACTGACACATTTATCTAATTCAGTTATCTATAGAGAAACATATTTGAAGAGCCATTGCACAGGGCACTTCGGGACTTTGAAGCAGCGACAGGGAACCCAAAATAAGTCGAAAGAGAACCCCACACTATACAGCCAACTCCAGTATCAAAACTATTTTTATTTTTATTTATACATGGAAGCCAAATCGGATCCGTGACCATAAGTTTTACAACAGATAGACACGGATCCACAAAAATCGTTATGTGACGGGGGCCTAATGGTACCTTTACACGCCGCGACGGCAGGCTGGATACATCGCGCTACTTCACGTGCACGAGCACGCTCAAACGGCTACAAACGGTGAACGCATCTCCTTTACACGCCGCGACAAGGTGCGCTACGCCACGCTACATCTATAGCTAGCTACATCGCCGGGTGTCTCAAGTAGCCAGCTGTAGCTTAGCGTACCCGCTTCACACGCCGCCACCACAGGGTGAGTGGGAGCAACAAAGGCAGGACGTAAAACACATAGGCGTGCCACAGTCCTGTACGCCGCGCCCAAACCACAACCATTGGCCAACACTACGGAGTTGTGATTGGGCACGACGGAAAGGGCGGATGGCCGAGACGTGACGTACCAGTGAGGGGAGTGAAGCACGGAATAAGCGGTTGTGACATACTTCACCGCTGTGTCCAGCATTATTCATTATGTGTTTACAGGATGTGCACACTGTATCTGAGAATCATGGGCCATTTGGTTTGGTTTCCCGTAAGTTGTGGGCCACGTAATTGTACTAAGGTATGATCGTGCATACGGCGCGTATGTGTAGTGCTGAAGGGACAGCTCATCCAAGATGGAGGGCTGTGCGGCAAGGGCCAATCGGCACGCAGCAGCTTCCACCAATGATCGCACATGGGGCGCGGTAAGACGGAGCCGAGGTCACGCCTTAGCTACATTGCAGCTACATCGCAGGGTGTCCGGAGTTCCCTTCCGTTGCTTCTTTACACGCCGATACAGCTCGCTACCATCGGCGATGTAGCCATCAGTTTTCGAGCAGAGCCCATAAACAGATGTATCTGTCGCCGGCTGTAGCGTCGCGTCTTCAGACGCCGCTACGACGGGCTACATTGATGCTACAAGCTACATTTGTAGCCTGTAGCGGGCTGTATCCAGCCTGCCGTCGCGGCGTGTAAAGGTACCATAAGAGATGTTTCTATTTCTTTTGCAAGTTTAGTGAAATAGTGATACTTTGTAAGAGTTTGCCTTTCAGACAGAATTGCTTTGTGAAATAGGTCTGTAGTCCGACTACTATATTGTACCTTATTGGGAGTTTTCCAATCTGTCCCCTAAAAATTGTTCAACAATAATCAGGTCAATTAAATGTAGGTCTTGTGGCATGTGATGTCAAAACAATCGTCCTGCTCTAATAACAGCTACAGTTGCTCTGTGTTGGAAGAGTCATGCAGCATGCTTGAATGGCTAGAACAGGAAACCGTAAAATCAAGATATGGGTATTTGACTGTGTTCTAGTCTCAACAAAGGACTTTCTTTACATTATTTACCTGTCAATTAAGTTATTATTTGGGGCATATAAGTTTAAAATAACGCTGTCTTTTATTTATGGCACACACCAGTATTATATACCTACTATTTTTGTCTATATCTTGATGCTAACAGCTAAATATGACTTAAAAGCTACCAAAACTCCTATTTAGTTCCTCATCTATGAAGTTTAGCCAATCGTGGGAAACTTTTCATGTGTGATTCTAAAAAGATTTTTACTGAAGAAATGGGTCTCCTGTAAGCATATTATTACCTATTATGGAGTTAGCCTTCAGCCAACCACAAAGAGGTGTTTACATGCATAAAGAGAAAAGCAGTGCCCCTTGTGCTGAAAAGGTGGCATAGAGCTGTTTAGATATGTAAAGATAAGTTCTAAAGGACAATGCATATACTCAAATGTGCATATATAACACTATACAAAGAAAAAAAAATCTATATACATAATCGCCAGTTTTGCACTTCCGGCCACGTAGTATCACAAATACGAGCTGAACCAGTGGTAGACACAAAATGGGTTACTTAAAGGATGAGAAGGAAGCACATACCAGACATAGAACTACTTGCCCCTGGAGCATGTGTAAAGTCAAAAAACAAAAGCATGGAAAAAAGGGGGAAATGCCCCAATACTAGACATAAATATATGGATGAGAACACCTATGTACGGTACATTTAAATAGTATACAGTCATGGCCAAACGTTTTGAGAATGATACAAATATTATTTTAGCAAAGTCTACTGCTTCAATTTTTCTAATGGCAATTTGCATATACTCCAGAATGTCATAAAGAGTGATCAGCTTAACAGCAATTACTTGCTAAGTCAATATTTGCCTAGAAAATGAACTTTAACCCCCAAAACACGTTTCAACATCATTGCAGTCCTGCCTTAAAAGGAGCAGCTAACATCGCTTTAGTGATTATTCCATTAACACAGGTGTGGGTGTTGATGAGGACAGGGCTGGCGAACAATCAGTCATGATTAAGTAAGAATGACACCACTGGACACTTTAAAAGGAGGCTGGTGCTTGGTATCATTGTTTCTCTTCAGTTAACCATGGTTAACTCTAAAGAAACACGTGCAGCCATGATTTGCACTTCACAAAAATGGCCTAACAGGGAAGAGTATCGCAACTAGAAAGATTGCACTTCAGTCAACAATCTATCGCATCATCAAGAACTTCAAGGAGAGAGCTTCCATTGTTGTCAAAAAGGCTCCAGGGCGCCCAAGAAAGACCAGCAAGCGCCAGGACCGTATCTTAAAACTGTTTCAGCTGCGGGATCGGACTACCAGCAGTGCCAAGCTTGTTCAGGAATGGCAGCAGGCTGGTGTTAGTGCTTCTGCACGCACTGTGAGGCGGAGACTCTTTGAGCAAGGCCTGGTTTCAAGGAGGGCAGCAAAGAAGCCACTTCTCTCCAGAAAAAACATCAGGGACCGACTGATATTCTGCAAAAGGTACAGGGAGTGGACTGCTGAAGACTGGGGTAAAGTCATTTTCTCTGATGAATACCCTTTTCAATTGTTTGGGACATCTGGAAAACAGCTTATTCGGAGAAGAAGAGGTGAGCGCTACCACCAGTCTTTTCTCATGCCAACTGTAAAGCATCCTGAAACCATTCATGTGTGGGTTTGCTTCTCAGCCAAGAGAATCAGCTCACTCACAGTCTTGCCTAAAAACACAGCCATGAATAAAGAATGGTACCAGAATGTCCTCCAAGAGCAACTTCTCCCAACCGTCCAAGAGCAGTTTGGCGCCCAACAATGCCTTTTCCAGCATGATGGAGCACCTTGCCACAAAGCAAAGGTGATAACTAAATGGCTCAGGGAACAAAATATAGAGATATTGGGTCCATGGCCTGGAAACTCCCCAGATCTTAATCCCATTGAGAACTTATGGTCAATCATCAAGAGACGGGTGGACAAACAAAAACCAACAAATTCTGGCAAAATGCAAGCATTGATTATGCAAGAATGGACTGCTAACAGTCAGGATTTGGTCCAGAAGTTGATTGAGAGCATGCCAGGGAGAATTGCAGAGGTCCTGAAAAAGAAGGGTCAACACTGCAAATATTGACTTGCTGCATTAACTCATTCTGTCAATATAACCTTTTGGTACTCATAATATGATTGCAATTATATTTCTGTATGTGATATAAACATCAGACAAACACAAATAAAAACCAGAGGGCAGCAGATCATGTGAAAACATAATTTTGGTGTCATTCTCAAAACGTTTGGCCATGACTGTACTATGTGTGATAAACAATACCAAGTGATTGATGGTGTAATAAAAGTGAGTAGCAATAAAAGTAGTAGTAAACTATCTAAATGGTATTGGACTCAATCCCAACAGTTATGTGTCGCTACCACCTCTACTCCCTTTTATTGATATTTTAAATTCATTCATTTAAATATTTAGTTTTAGCATTTGGATCACTTAGATCAGTGGTCCCCAACCTTTTTTGCACCGGGGACCAGCTTCATGCAAGCCCATTTGTCCGCGGCCCGACGGGGGGCGGGGCTTTGGTCATATGGGGGTGTGGCCATAGATAAGGGGTGGAGTTTAGCACTCTGCTTTCCCCAAAAGATGTGTTACGTATTATTTTCAGGGGATGTTTTATTTTTCCATCCCCTTGCAGCCCCCAATGTGGTATCCACATAATTCCCTTGGAGCCTCCAATACCATATCCCCCATCATAATCCCCTTGCAGCCCCATCATCCTCCTCTTGCAACCCCATCCTCCTCTTCCAGCCCCAGTATCCTCCTCTTCCATCCCCAGTATCCTCTTCTCCCAGCCCCACCATCCTCCTCTTCCAGCCCCAGTATCCTCTTCTCCCAGCTCCACCGTCCTCCTCTTCCAGCCCCAGTATCCTCTTCTCCCAGCCCCACAATCCTCCTCTTCCAGCCCCAGTATCCTCTTCTCCCAGCCCCACAATCCTCCTCTTCCAGCCTCAGTATCCTCTTCTCCCAGCCCCACAATCCTCCTCTTCCAGCCCCAGTATCCTCGTCTTCCAGCCCCACCATCCTCCTCTTCTAGTCCCCACCATGCACTTAAAGCCCTTATTATCCTGTTCCAGCCCCCATCATCTCCAGCACACACAAATAGCAGTCACCAGCTTCCCCTGCACCTGCAGCATTAGGTTGTCTCAGCTGTATGCATAGATGTATGGGAGAATCTCTCCGCGCATCACAGTGCAGAAGCTGGGCCAATCACAGTGCAACAGCCAGTAGCCAATCAGGGCCTGGCTGCTGCACCGTGATTGGCCCGGCTTCTGCACTGTGATGGGCGGAGAGATTCTTCCATACATCTATGCATACAGCCGAGACAACCTAATTGCTGCAGCGGCGGGGGGCGGTGACATCACCCCGGGAGGCGGGCCGCATCCCAGCACTCAGAGCCGCCGCAGAGCTCAGCACATTGTGTAGTGCTGGTCTGCGGCGCGGACAGGCACACAGACCCCAGACCGGTCCCGGTCCGCGGACCAGTGGTTGGGGACCCCTGATTTAGATAGTACTATTACTTATGGTAGTACTTTATTTTATTATTGATTTATTATTTTTAATTCACCCTGTAGAGACAATAGTTTTGTGGATCTTTTAGAAGAACACACCATTCAAACAAGTGAATTCATATGCCAGTTATAAGAACTAACTCATGTGGTTGCTAGGCACACTACCAGCTGGAGAGCTCTGAGTACCGGTATATCCTACTAATCACATAACGGACTGCAAATTTAGAAGGTTGTCAAGTGCATCACAGGGACTGGACGATTGGTGCATGGACAATGGCGTGCAAGCCACTAATGTTGTGATGAGACAGGAGACCCTCAATCTTTCCTAAACATGTGCAGTAGGTTCTTCTGTATACTCAGTATGTCCTACTGTCTGAAGAAGCATGCGTAGATCCGGACAGTGAGGATTCAGGCTAGAAAGTCTTTAGCACACTGTCTGTGGAAGACAGAGAAGGATTCTAGGCCTTGGGCCTGGCAGGAAATCTTGTGTTGAAGGGGGTCTCCACGTGTGCTCTGCTCCTTGTGGAGTCTTGGCCAGAACTGGGGATTTCCAGCTCCATCTGTCGAGACAAAGGCTGGAAGTAGCTCCATGTATTGAGCCATGTGACCGCGTCACTGGCTAATAGGACAACACCCAATATACACTTCTGACCATTACAATGCAAAGTAAAATAAACCATATATTTTCACCAGTGGATGGTGCTGGAACACAACAAATGAGAAACGCATTAAATATAAATGGATGTGACTGGAAGTGCATATCTAAAGCTCTCTAATGAATGTTGGGGGCAGCTAAGGAGTGAGTTGTAGTGTGCAGGAGCTACTCACTGTCCAGAGGTACTTAAAGGGACAGACACAATTTGGACTGGGACACTACATAATGGTTTGCACAGCATGTATGTAGCATGTAGATATCAGGTTTCTTTTAAAAGATGTTTTTGCCTCAGTGATATCCCGCATGTTCTTACTTTACATTGTAGTGCCATGACAATATCTGAAATAGTATCTCAGCAGCTCTGCCATATGTGCCAGTCACACTAATTAGGAGGATATGAAGTGTGGTCTAGGTATTATTACAGCAAAAAATATGTGATGGGACCGCAGTACAAGTGCACTATTTGTCCCATAATGACAGTAGCTCTCTATAAATCATACCTTAAAAGCCTATAAGAGGTCTTGCATATATATATATATATATATATATATATATATATATATATATATATATATATATATATATATATAATTACAGATGCCATGATCATAGATTCTGTCCATGTATCAAGTGCATGCAAACTTTTCTTCCCAACAAAATGACAGCCACGATTGCACATGATAGATCTCTTTGTTAGTCAACAAGGTACTAAGGCCATTGGTATCCATCGTACAAGCGGTTTATATTTAGCGTCGGTTGTGAATAAATGACACAATTCATGAGTAAATGTAATCTTAAATCTGCATAAGAAGCCTGAAAACTCTTTTGTTGCATTCAGTGAAATTAATTGTATAAAAGAAAGTACAGCTCACCCCTTCGGCTTCTGTGAACAGCAGGGTGCACCCTATTGCATGGACCCGGTCCAGGCGGTGAGCTTCTCGCAGAAAGAAAAGAGATCCTCCAGCGAACTCAGGAAGACAAGAATGTTTCAAACAGTTTCTTTATGATTAAAATTTCATAGTACAGGCATTGTATACCCCAGTGTATCGGAGAAGATCCCATGCGTTTTGACTCTGTTGAGTCTTAGTCATGGATCCATGACTAAGACTCAATAGAGTCGAACGCGTGGGATTTTCTCCGATACCCAGGTGTATACAATACCTGTACTATAATAGAGGGGAAGAAAGCGCACTATAGGGTCTTATCTCAATTGTATGTAGTCAATTTTCAATATGGATCCACTCACCTGGTTTGGTTGTGTGGGACACAACAACCACATACACCTCCGAGTAAAATCCACAGCATCCACAGAACTGCAGCAATCCACCGGTATAGCAGATCATATATAAAGGGAAAAAGGAAAAACCGGAGTGTAACTTCAACTCCTGAGGAAGTGTACAGTGTGTACACGAAATGCGTAGAGTTTACAGTGGAATAAAGAGTTGCTCAGAGTCCATGGGCACGTGGATTTATTATCTTTGAGGACAGCGAGATCGTGAAGCCAGTTTTTTCTTTTTCCCTTTATATATGCCTGTACTATGAAATTTTAATCATAAAAAAAACTGTTTGAAACATTCTTGTCTTCCTAAGTTCACTGGAGGATCTCTTTTCTGTCTGCGAGAAGCTCACCGCCTGGATCGGGTCCGTGCAATAGGGTGCACCCTGCTGTTCACAGAAGCCGAAGGGGTGAGCTGAACTTTCTTTTATACAATTAATTTCACTGAATGCAACAAAAGAGATTTCAGGCTTCTTATGCAGATTTGAGATTAATTGTTACAATAATTTAATATGTATGTTATTCCTTAAATAGATAAAAATCCTATATTGACTTTTCCAAGTTTTGTTTTTTTTAATTTAGGCAACTTGTATTAAAATCTATTTGTAAATATTAGAACACAGAAAAAACTCCCTATGATTTTGTTGTTGAGGGAAAAAGGTGTTCAGTCCTCCCATAAACATTTCTTTTTTAGCTGGAGTGACAAGTGTCATAGGTGGCGTTGTCATATTAATAGTTTCTCATGAAATCAATATTTTGTTGGTTACCAGGGAAAATGTTATGTTAGCCCTCGATGAGGTAAGACGACATTTTAAGCTAATAAGAGCCTGTCCACAAGTCATGTGATCCTCGCGGCAGGAGGGTCATCAGAATCGTTCACCTGGACAACCAAGCTGTTTACTGTAAAGTAGCATAAATATTTGTGATCTTTAAAACTGTTCCAGCCGTAAGAGATGGAAATACCACACAACGAGCAGAAATAAGAGTAATTGCTTCCAAATTCAATACTAGTTAGGACTGTGAAAGGGAAAACTGAGAAGGAAGACGTGTGACAAGCGGACTCCTAATGTAGAAATTCCACTTTACCATAAAATACCTAAAATTACTTCTAAATTTAATTAATGAAAATAGGTTATAAAAGTTTAGCCTAATGGCATTGTTCAGGTATACAAGTGAAAAAGTATTACATGTCACCAATCTTCTACGTTTCTAAGTAACTATAGTTCTATAGGTGAAATTGTCATGAATATATTACCAGATGATGGTAATAACCCATCCAATCAACACAGGCAACAAATTAAAACCAACTGTCCTTAAATTAAGTTATGTGCAATAAAAAATGACACTGGGAATATTATTATTATTATTATATATTTATATAGTGCCATTGGTTCCATGGTGCTTTACATGTGTAAGGGCAGAACAAGGATGAGAACATAAATAACGATGAATAAATCGTACAGGTACATTAGGGCAGAGATCCTGTCCACAAGGGCTCACAGTCTATAGGGGATGGGTGGGAGACAGTAGGAGGGGGAGAGGTGAGATGGTGCAGCGGATTAGGTCTCAGTGTGGGTTATAAGCTTGAAGGAAGAGGTGGGTCTTCAGGTATTTCTTGAAGGTTTCCAGGGTAGGGGAGTGTCTGATGTGATGTGGAAGAGAGTTCCAGAGTATGGCGGATGCACGAGAGAAGTCTTTTATGCGGTTGTGGAAGGTGGAGATGCGGGGGGAGAAGAGAAAGACTTCTTGAGAGGAGCGCAGATTGTGTGAGTGGTGGTATCGGGAGGCCAAGTCGGAGATGTATGGGGGGGACAGGTTGTGGATGGCCTTGTATGTCAGGGTTAGGGTTTTGAACTTGGATCTCTGGGAAGTAGGGAGCCAGTGGAGGGCTTGGCAGAGGGGGGAGACGGGGGAGTAACAGGGCGACAGGTGGATGAGTCGGGCAGCGGAATTGAGGATGGTTCGGAGGGGTGCAAGGGAGGAAGCAGGGAGGCCGGTGAACAGGAGGTTGCAGTAGTTGAGGCGAGAGATAATGAGGGCATGGACAAGCATTTTGGCAGTGTCATGGTCAAGGAAGGAGCGGATCCCTGAGAAGCTTTTAAGCTGGAGGTGGCAGGAGGTGGCGAGGGCCTGTATGTGTGGCTTGAAGGAGAGGGCAGAGTCGAGGATTACACCGAGGCACTTGGCATGGGGGACGGGTGAGAGTGTGCAGTCGTTGACAGTGATGGTTCGGTCGGGTAGGGGGGAAGAGTGACTTGAGGGGAAGACAATGAACTCTATTTTATCCATGTTGAGTTTGAGGAAACAAGCGGAGAAGAAGGATGAGATGGCGGACAGGCAGTGTGGGATTTTGGATAGCAAGGAGGTGATGTCAGGGCGGGAGAGGGAGAGCTGGGTGTCGTCGGCGTAGAGGTGGTATTGGAGGCTGTGGGACTCGATGAGTTGGCCTAGGCCCGTATTGAACATATAAGTATAAAAAGCACTGCATATCACCCCAAAATACCAAAGCAACAGGGAAACAGTGAAATTTGGAGGTGGCAACACCATAATGTGGGACTGT
Organism: Allobates femoralis; assembly: GCA_033576535.1. Classification (NCBI taxonomy): domain Eukaryota; kingdom Metazoa; phylum Chordata; class Amphibia; order Anura; family Aromobatidae; genus Allobates; species Allobates femoralis. Next base: position 359,931,195 of record JARQOC010000001.1, read on the forward strand.
TTTTCATGTTACGGTACCTGCAAACTTCATATAATTAAAGGAAAGATGAATGGGCAAATGTAGCAAGACATTCTTGATAAAAATCTGCTGTAATCAACCAGGATGATGATGGTGAAATGAGAGTGGACATTTCAGCAAGACATTGATTCCAAACACACAGCCAAGAAAACTTTCAATTAGTTTCAGAGAAAGAAAATAAAGCTGTTAGAATGACCCAACCAATCACCTGGGTTAAATACAACAGAAAATGTATGGAAGGAACTAAAGCTCATAGTTCATAAAAGGAGCCCACTGACCTCCAGGATTTGAAGAGTGTTTGTGTGAATGAATGGACCAAAATCACACCTGAGGAATGCACGCAACTAATTTCTTTATACAGGAGGCATTTTGAAGATGTCATCACCCACAAAGTCTTTTGCACAAAATATTAAGTCAATGTAAGTAAGAATGTGCAATACATTTTTTAACTTTGTCGTTTCTCATTATTACACATCATTAAATGTATAGTTTGATTTCTTTCCCTGTGTTGATTGGATGGGTTGTTACCTATATCTGGTGAAAAATTCATGTCAATAGCACCATTTACTTAAAAAATTGTTGATGTTTTCAATACTTCCACTAAACAAAAATCTAAACGTAACACTTGTTTTTGCTCTTATTTTTCATGAGCTGAACTCAAAGATCTAAAACTTTTTCTATGTACACAAGAGGCCCTTTTACTCAAATATTGTTCACAAATGTGTCTAATTCTGTGTTAGGGCAGCTTCACACTGCGGTGTGATCCGGTCCCGATGTGATCCGGTCCGGGTTCTGACCTATCAGCGGCTGCAGCTGCGTGCGGCTGCACACAGGACCGGAGGGCAAATTAGCCCTCCAGTTCTTTGTGCTGATCCAGTCCGGGGCTGTCAGGTTCATCCCTGACAGCCCTGAACCAAATCACACCGCAGTGTGAAGCCGCCCTTAGAGAACACTCTTCTTTTGTCAAGATAATCCATTTACCTCACAGGGAGGGGCATACATAGAAATCATGGGACCCTATACCAGAAGTTCTAATTGCACCCTCCCCCCCAAAAAATAAATACAATTGGGTGGGTCACATAGGTACTTACCTCCCAACTTTGCAGCTCTTAATTTTCCTCCTATTGAAGCCCCTATTCATTCCACTTTCATTGCCCCCTTAAAGTATGGCGCCATCCAAATTACCCCACAAAAAATGTATAATCCTCCCCAAAGTACTCTCCACACACAGTAAGATGACCCTACTGTAACCCCCTTAACTACTCTGGTAGTATTATCCCAAAATTTGACCCCCACACAGCCCTCTATGTAGTATAATGGACCTACATACAGCTAATGGCCACTATACCTCTTCACACTGTATAATGGTCCCAACACATCCCTCAAATAGCCCTCCATAAAGTATAAAGGCTCCTTCATAGCCCTCCAAATTAGTGATGGGCGAGTCCTAAATTACTCGGAATCGCTTGACTCTAGCGAGTCCGAGCCCGGGACTCGCTACTCGTTGCGAGTCTAGCGAGTCCAATGTTAATGAATGGGGAAGCGAGTAATAGCGAGCAGTGTGCGATTTACAAATCACAGATGTGTCTCGGAAGCTTCAGCCTGAAGCAATCCTAGTTTTGTCAGAGACTCTGACAAAACTAGGATTGGCATTGACTTGCATTGGACTCGTTTACTGTGCAAGTAATCGCTGGGAAATTCGCACAGTAAGGAGTCAGGCTGTCTGCTCTGTACAGGCTGCCACAGCTCCAGGGTCCTAGAGCCCGCCTGCTCTTCCTGTGTGTAGCAGAGCTGAAATTGTTCTCAGTCTGCTCATTCCCGGTGCATAGACATCTATATCTATGCACAGGGATGAGCAGAGAGGACATCGCGTTTTGGACCACGTCGGACGGAAGAGGATTTTTTTAATTAAAGATGGAGTCCCTAATGGCTTTTTTTTTAATTTCTAATAAAAAATTTTCTCTGTGTTGTGTTTTTTTTAAAACAATTTAATAGAAATTCATGGCGGTCATGTCTAATATTGGCGTGACCGCCATAAATTTTGGGCTTAGGGCCAGCTGATAATACAAAGCTGGCCCTAACCTCTTTATTACCCAGCGTGCCACCGCCACCAGGGCCGCTGGAAGAGCAGGGTTCAGCGCCAGAAGAAGGCGCTTCAATGAACGCGCCATCTTCTGGGGCGGCTGCGGGCTGCAATTTGCAGCGGGGTGTGCCCAGAAAGCTTGGGCATCCCTGCGCTGCGGATTCCAGCCCCCAGCTGCTTAGCTGTACCTGGCTAGACATAGAAATTGCGCGGAGCCCCACGCATTTTTTTTTCATTATTTCATGAAATTCATGAAATAATAAAAAAAGGGCTCCCCTATATTCTTGTGTCTGGCCAGGTGCAAATAGGCACCTGGGGGTTGGGGGCAGCCTGTCGCTGCCTGCTGGATCCGGCTGGTTCCAGAAATACGGCGAAGCCCATGTAATTTTTTTTCTGAAAAATCAATAAAACAATCCTAAAAAAGGGACTGCATCTTTATTAACCCCTCACCCATGGTCCAGGGGTTAATAAAGATGCAGTCCCTTTTATTTACATTGTTTTATGGATTTGTCAGAAAAAAATTTCACGTGGGCTTCGCCGTATTTCTGGAACCAGCTGGATCCAGCAGGCAGCGACGGGCTGCCCCCAACACCCAGGTGCCTATTTGTACCTGGCCGCACACAAGAATATAGGGGAGCCCTTTTTTTTAATTATTTCATGAATTTCATGAAATAATAAAAAAAAAATGCGTGGGGCTCCGCGCAATTTCTATGTCTAGCCAGGTACAGCTAAGCAGCTGGGGGCTGGAATCCGCAGCGCAGGGATGCCCAAGCTTTCTGGGCACCCCCCGCTGCAAATTGCAGCCCGCAGCCACCCCAGAAGATGGCGCGTTCATTGAAGCGCCATCTTCTGGCGCTGAACCCCGCTCTTTCAGCTGCCCTGGTGGCGGTGGCACGCTGGGTAATAAAGGGGTTAATACCAGCTTTGTTATACAAGCTGGTATTAAGCCCGAGATTCTTAATGTCAGGCCACGTTTGACCCGGCCACTAAGAATCTCCAATAAAGGGTTAAAAAAACACAACATAGAGAAAATTTTTTATTAGAAATAAAAAAAAAAGCCATTAGGGACTCCATCTTTAATTAAAAAAATCCTCTTCCGTCCGACGTAGTCCAAAACGCGATGTCCTCTCTGCTACATCCCTGTGCATAGATATAGATGTCTATGCACAGGGAATGAGCAGACTGAGAACAATCTCAGCTCTGCTACATCATCTCTGTGAGCAGGCGGGCTCTAGGACCCTGGAGCTGCGGCAGCCTGCACAGAGCAGACAGCTGGACTCGGCTCGCAAATTAACAGCAGTTACTTTGCGAGTTTCCCAGCGATTACTCCCACAGTAATCAGACCAATGCAAGTAAATGGCAATCCTAGTTTTGTCAGAGTCTCTGACAAAACTAGGATTGATATTGATTTGCATTGGACTCGTTGCTGTGCGAGTAATCGCTGGGAAACTCGCAGAGTACCGAGTCCTGCGAGTCCCTTACTACTCGCCGAGTAACGAGTCCTAGCGAGTAGACTCGCCCATCCCTACTCCAAATATAATCATGCCCCCCACAGAACTCTCCAAATATTATAATGGCCTCTACGTAGCCTTCCATATAGTATAATTTACTATATATAGTCCTCCATATATTATAGTGCATCATCCATAATCCTCCATATACAGTAGTCTAGTGCACCATCCATAGTCCTATATATAGTACAATGCACCCCCATTGCCCTCCATATATTATAATACACCCTCCATAGTCCTCCATATAGGATAATGCACCCCCATAGTCCTACATCTAATATATAAAGTTGAATGTATGTGTGTATGCCCAGAACATGTGACCATGCCCACTCCACATGATCATGCCCACTCCATGTGACCACAAACACTCCACATGGACATGCCCACTCCACATGGCCACAACCCATTCCACATAGCCACACTTGCTCCACATAGCCCCATATAGCCACGCCCATCTGTGTGGCAAGCCCTACCCACTCCAGATAACCACACCCCACTTCACATAGCCACGCCAACTACACATAGCCATGCCCGCTCCATTGTGATGTCCCAATAGAATGTAGAATGTTAGCTATTAAATTCCATGTCATGTCACTGTCCGTCTTATGACTCATAAGAAAAAGAATGTGACTGGATGATTGTCATCACACACTAAGCTGTATTTTGCCTCAATGAGCAAGACATACAGAAATGGAAGCAAGGGAGGCAAGAATTACAGAAATGAGTTCAGAAATGGAAGACAGGGAGCAAGAGCTACTTCATCAAGGGCCATGAAAGAAAGGGGATAAGAATTACAGAAATGAATGAATACATGTATGTATGTATGTATGTATGTCCACTAAAGGAATTTGCACATTTGTATCTACAATCACAAAATTTTGCGAATGTATAAAAAAGTTTGGGCACCCCTCTTAATCTTAAATTTTTTTTTTTGTTTTAAATTGTTTTTTTGCAAGAGCTATTTCAGTGTGATATATGTAATAACTGATGGACACAGTAATTTCAGGATTGAAATGAGGTTTATTGTACTAACCGAAAATGTGAAATATGCATTATTTCAAAAATTGACAGGTGCAAAAGTATGGGCACCTCAACAGAAAAGTGACATTAATATTTAGTAGATCCACCTCTTGCAAAAATAACAGCCTCTAGTCGCTTCCTGTAGCTGTTAATGAGTTCCTGGATCCTGGATGAAGGTATTTTTGACCATTCCTATTTACAAAACAATAACATTTCAGTTAAGTTTGATGGTCGCTGAGCATGGACAGCCCGCTTCAAAACATCCCACAGATGTTCAATGATATTCAGGTCTGGGGACTGGGATGGCCATTACAGAACATTGTCATTGTTCCTCTGCATGAATGCCTGAGTAGATTTGGAGCGGTGTTTTGGATCATTGTCTTGCTGAAAGATCCATCCCCGACGTAACTTCAACTTTGACACTGATTCTTGAACATTCTTCTCAAAAATCTGCTGATACTGAGTGGAATCCATGCGACCCTCAACTTTAACAAGATTCCCGTTTAACAAGATTCCCGGTGCCGTCATTGACCACACAGCCCCAAAGCATGATGGACCCTCACCCAAATTTGACAGTGGATAGCAAGTGGTTTTCTTGGAATGCTGTGTTTTTGTGGCGCCATGCATAACGCCTTGCTGTATGACCAAACAACTCAATCTTTGTTTCATCAGTCCACAGGACCTTCTTCCAAGAGGGGTAGAGGGGTGTGGATTTGGGGGGGCAGGTTTGTAGAGTGGGGGGGCAGGTTTGGGGGGCCGGCTTGAAGCGTGGTGGGTTAAGGGTGGCGAAGGGCAGTATTTTTTAAGGAGGTGGGGGTGCAGGTTTGGGGGCAGGTTTCTGGGTGGGAGATGTTTTGGGGTGGTAGAGTGAGGGGTAGATTTGGGGGCGTAAGTGGATGGAGTGGGTTGAGGAGAGGCACAATTGATACGTATAGTGGACATACAATACACACACAGACATGCACTCAGCTTAAAACTAAGAACAGTTAGTCACTATACCCGGGTAATGCTGGGCTCTACAGCTAGTATAATATAATGCACCCCCATAGTCCTCCATATAGTATAATGCACCATCCATAGTCCTCCATATAGTATTATGAACCCCCATAGTTCTCAATATAATATAATGCACCCTTCTAGTCCTTAAAATAGTATAATGCAGCCATATTGCCCTCCATTCCATATGTTATATTGCACGATGCATAGCCCTTCATATACTCTAAAGCACCATCCATAGTAAATAAAAAAGCCAAGACACCAGCGCTGCCTGTGGTTAGCATGCAGTACAAAAAGTGCATATGCACATATTAATTTCCAACTGTACTTTAAAACTGAGACATTTGGCAAACAATTGATCAATTCTTTGAGCCACCCCGCCACTTCATGGCATTCTCAGATGGTTTTTATTTTTACATGTGTTGTGCCATTATGGCCTCCTCAATGCATTTAAAGCATTTAGGAGCCCGTGAAGTGGCAGGGTGGCTCAAAGAATTGATGAATTGTTTGCCAAATGTCTCAGTTTGAAAAAAACTGTTGGAAATTAATATGTTCATATGCACTTTTTGTACTGCATGCTAGCCACAAGCAGCGCTGGCCTCTTGGCTTTTTTACCATCCATAGTACTCCATATATTGTAAAGTACCATCTATAGCCCTCCATATAATATAATGCATCATCCATAGTCCTTCATATATCATAATCCTTCATCTACTATATAATTGCCGTAGGCACGTTTGTGTCGGACCCCGGCACGCCGTGGCTTTGTCACTATGTGACGTCACCACGCCGTGCGAGGCATTGCCCGCGTAGCGGGCATTGCGACCCCTCGCCGCTGTCATCCCGCTCCGGAGCATTACCGCTCAGGTAGCGCAAGCAATGGCCGCGAGGCCATTGCGAGTCGCTGCCTGAGCCGCAAATCGCTCCCCCATGTCCGCACAGCCCTCCCCATCTTCGCACAGCCCCCCCATGTCCGCACAGCTGCCCCCCCATGTTCGCACAGCCGCCCCCCCATGTCCGCACAGGCCGCCCCCCATGTCCGCACAGCCACCCCATGTCCGCTTACCCACCCCCATGTCCACACACCCACCCCCATGTCCGCACACCCACCCCCATGTCCGCACACCCACCCCCATGTCCGCACAGCCCCCATCTACACACAGCCCCCCCCATGTTCGCACGCACACCCTCATGTCCCCACAGCCCCCCCATGTCCGCACACACACCCTCATGTCCCCACAGCCCCCCCATCTCCGCACAGCCCCCCCCATATCCGCACACTCACCCCCATCTCTGCACAGACCCCCCATGTCCGCACAGCCACCCCGCAACAAAACCACCCCGCCGCACCAAAGCCCCTACCCCCTAAGTGCGCCGCACCCCTACACCCTAAGCCCCGACACGCCGCACCTATGCCCCTACACCCTAAGCCCCGCCGCACCTAAGCCGCTACCCTCTAAGCGTCGCCGCACCTAAGACCCTACCCTATAAGCCCCGCCGCACCTAACCCCCTACCCCCTAAGAACCGCCGCACCTAAGCCCCTACCCTCTAAGAACCGCCGCACCTAAGCTCCTACCCTCTAAGCCCCGCCGCATCCTAAGCCCCCACCAATACCCCCTAAGCCCCGCCGCACCTAAGCCCCTACCCTATAAGAGCCGCCGCACCTAACCCCCTACCCCCTAAGCCCCGCCGCATCCTAAGCCCCCATCAATACCTCCTAAGCCCCGCCGCCTACCCCTAAGTCCGCCGCTCCTAACCCCCTACCCCCTAAGTCAGCCGCCCCTAACCACCGCCGCATCCTAAGCCCCCACCGATACCCCCTAAGCCCCGCCGCCTACCCCCTAACTCCGCCGCCCCTACCCCTAAGCTCCGCCGCATTCTAAGCACCCACCGATACACCCTAAAGCCCCGCCGCCCATCCCCTACTCCCTAAGCCCCGCCGCTTCCTAAGCTCCCGCCGCTGTCCCCCGCCGCTCGCGCTAACACCTAACGCCCTACACCCGAAGCCCATACATGTCTATGGGCAGTGAGCTCGAATTCTGATTGGTCGGCGACCAATCCGAAATCGGGCTGACTGCCCATAGAGATGCATTAGCGGTGTGTCCGCGATTTTAGGGCCGACAAATAGAACCAGGTGGGCGGCCATAAAATCGCCGACACACCGGTAATGTATGTCAATGGGGAAAAAAAAAGGCGGACCTGAATGAGAACTGTGTCTCACTCTCACTTAAAAAAATAAATAAATTAAATAATAAAAAAAATAATTTAAAAATAATTAAAAAATAATAAAAAAATAAATAAAAAATAATAAATAATTAAATAAAAATAATAATATAAAAAAAAAAAAAAAAAGGCGGACCTGAATGAGAACTGTGTCTCAGTCTGACTTAAAAAAATAAATAAATTAAATAATAAAAAAAAAATTAAAAAATAATTAAAAAATAAATAAAAAATAATAAATAATTAAATAAAAATAATGTATTTCAATGGGAACAAATAAATTTAATAATAAAAAAAATAAATATATGCTAATAATATCAGCCCTTTCAGCGGACCTGAAAGAGAACTGGGTCTCAGCCTAAATAATAAATTAAATAATAAAAAAAATAATTAAAAAATAATTAAAAAATAATAAAAAAATAAATAAAAAATAATAAATAATTAAATAAAAAATAATAATTAAAAAAACAAATGCTAATAATAATGATATTACTGCTAATAATAATGCTATTCATGCTAATATTAATGCTAATAATGCTAATAATAATCATATTAATGCGATTAATAATGCTATTAAGCCTAATAATCATGCTATTTATGCTATTCAAAATGCTATTCATGCTAATAATATTGCTATTAATGCTAATAATAATGCTATTAATGCTATTAATAATGTTATTAATGCTATTATTAATACTAATAATGCTATTATTAATGCTATTTATGCTAATAATAATGCTATTAATGCTATTAATAATGCTATTAATGCTATTATTTATGCTATTAATGCTATTAATGCTAATATTTATCCTATTAATGGTATTATTAATGCTATTAATGCTAATAATAATGCTATTAATGCTATTAATGCTAATAATAATGCTATTAATGCTATTAATAATGTTATTAATGCTATTATTAATGCTAATAATGCTATTATTAATGCTATTAATGCTAATAATAATGCTATTAATGCTATTAATAATGCTATTAATGCTATTAATTATGCTATTAATGCTAATTATTTATCCTATTAATGCTATTAATGCTATTAATAATGCTATTAATGCTAATATTTATCCTATTAATGCTATTAATGCTATTAATAATGCTATTAATGCTATTAATTATGCTATTATTGCTATTAATGCTAATATTTATCCTATTCATGGTATTATTAATGCTATTAATGCTAATAATAAAGCTATTAATGCTATTAATGCTAATAATAATGCTATTAATGCTATTAATAATGTTATTAATGCTATTATTAATGCTAATAATGCTATTACTAATGCTAATAATGCTATTGTTAATGCTATTAATGCTAATAATAATGTTATTAATGCTATTAATAATGCTATTAATGCTATTAATTATGCTATTAATGCTAATATTTATCCTATTAATGCTATTAATGCTAATAATAATGCTATTAATGCTATTAATAATGCTATTAATGCTATTAATTATGCTATTAATGCTATTAATGCTAATATTTATCCTATTCATGGTATTATTAATGCTATTAATGGTAATAATAATGCTATTAATGCTATTAATGATGCTATTAATGCTATTAATTATGCTATTAATGCTATTAATTATGCTATTAATGCTATTAATGCTAATATTTATCCTATTAATGGCATTATTAATGCTATTAATGCTAATAATAATGCTATTAATGCTATTAATGCTATTAATAATGTTATTAATGCTATTATTAATGCTAATAATGCTATTATTAATGCTATTAATGCTAATAATAATGCTATTAATGCTATTAATAATGCTATTAATGCTAATAATGCTAATATTTATCCTATTAATGCTATTAATAATGCTATTAATGCTAATAATAATGCTATTAATGCTATTAATAATGTTATTAATGCTATTATTAATGCTAATAATGCTATTATTAATGCTAATAATGCTAATAATAATGCTATTAATGCTATTAATAATGTTATTAATGCTATTATTAATGCTAATAATGCTATTATTAATGCTAATAATGCTATTATTAATGCTATTAATGCTAATAATAATGCTATTAATGCTATTAATAATGTTATTAATGATATTATTAATGCTAATAATGCTATTATTAATGCTATTAATGCTAATAATAATGCTATTAATGCTATTAATAATGTTATTAATGCTATTATTAATGCTAATAATGGTATTAATACTGCTATTACTGCTAATAATAATGCTATGGCTTATATTATTGCTATTGATGATGCGATTATTATTTAAAAATCTTTAAAAAAACAATAAACATATTTTAGATACCCGATGCATTTGCATCAGGCTAACAGCTATAACTACTATAATCAAATTAATGCACGTTCTAGAATCCCGATGCATTTGCATCGGGCTCACAGCTAGTATAATATAATGCACCTCTCATAGCCCTTCATATAGTATACTGCACCCTCATAGCCCTCCATGTATTATAAAGCACCATCCATAGTCCTCCATATATTATAATGCATATTCCATAGTCCTCCTATATTATAATGCATACTCCAAAGACATACTGATAGGATGTTTAGAATGTGAGCCCCAATGGGGACAGTGTTGCAAATGTATGTAAAGTGCTATGGAATTACTAGCACTATATAAATGAATAAATATTATTATTATTATATACCATAATTCTCCTATATTATACTGCACATTCCGTAGTCCCATAATTATGTTGCAAAGATCATATATTCCTCCTATATTATACTGCACACACCCCATAGTCCTCCTAATATAAATTGCACATGCTATAGTCATAATTATACTGCACACATTCCATAGCCTTCCCATATTACAGTATAATGTACAGCCCAGAGTCTCCATCCAGTGTACTCACTGATTTAAAAAAAAAAGGTAAACCCTCATCTTTCTTCTTGGTCGACCTCACTGCTCCCCGGCATGTGTTCTGCTGCACTGCACATCTCAGCACAGGTGCGTTCAATGATGACATCATGCCCCACTTTGTTCAGCTGACAGAGAGCAGACAGCAGCCAGGCCCAGTGCACATATCGCGGGCAGATGCCAGAAGAGTCCCCTAGCACATGGGCCCCATAGCAGTCGCGTGTGTCCTACCACCATTAGCAGTTTTTCACTGCCCACAGGTGTTGCATATCAAGATTCTCTTTAGAAAACATGAAGATCAGACATCTACATGAGATTCTACCTCCAGAGCTAATCTAATATATACTTATCTTAAATTATCTGTCATCCACTTCCTTCTGGACATCCCCGAATCCCACAATCCACTGCATTGACTGGAAGAAAACTAATTGCCATATTGGAACATCCAAATGATGGATGTGCAATATAGCACCTGCTAGTGGTACCAGCCTCTTGTGCAGTACCACTAGCGGGACACCACCAGGACCCATGCCAGACCCCCCTCCGCCAGGATACCCCCACCAGGACACTCCTGCAGGACCCGCCCCCAGGACCTGCATACACCCACATAGACACACACACATGCACATACACACACAGATGCAAACATGCAGATACAGACATGCATGCACATACATACACACACACGCACATACACACAAGTATGCATACGTATGCACATACACACATGCAAGCACACACATACAAACACACATGTGCCCATGCATACACACATGCAGATACACACATACATGCACATACACACATACACGCATATGCATGCGCCTACACACAGTATAATGTCCACACATACACATACACATGCATGGACATATACATGCACGCATATACAGACATGCAAGCATGAACATACACCCAAACACACATACACATACACAGAACACATACACACAGTATAATGTCCTCACACACACGCAGATACACATACAGGCAAGCACGCACATACATGCAAGCATGTATATGCAGGCATATACACACACACATACATACACAGTACAATGTCCCCACATGTACATACACACATACACATATACACATAAATGAAAGCATGCACATACACACACATACGCACATACACATGCAATCATGAACATACACATAAATATGCATACACACATGCAGATACACACATACACACAAAAACATGCATACACAGACACATACATGCATACAGTATAATGTCCCTACAAACGCAGATACACACACACAGACATGCAAATATGCACAGACGCGCATATGCGCATACACACGGTATAATGTCCCCACCTGCACATGCACACACATACACGCAAGCAGGCACATACACACACAAGTATGCGCATACACAAGCACGCATATACAATCAAGCAAGCAAGCATATACACACAAATAATAATAATAATATTTATTCATTTATATAGTGCTATTAATTCCATAGCACTTTACATACATCAGTAATGCTGTCTCTCTTGGAGCTCACAATCTAAACATCCTATCAGTTTGTCTTTACAATGTGGGAGGAAACCGGAGTGCCCGGAGGAAACCCACGCATACACGTGGAGAACATACAAACTCCTTGCAGATATTGTCCTTAGTGTCTTGGTGGGAATTGAACCCAGGACCTTGGATCCTCAGTGCTGCAAAGGCTACAGTGCTAACCACTTGAGCCACCGTGCCGCCCATGCACAAATGTACATACACACATGCAAATATACATACATACACACAAACATGTATATGCATGCACATATGCATACACACAAACACACATACACACAGTATAATGTCCGCAAAGAAAAGTAGATACGCATATACATAAACACGCACATGCACACAAGCACGCATACACATGTGCAATCACACATGCAGATACACACATACACGCACACACAAACACGCATACACACAAACACGCATACACACAAACACGCATACAGATAGAAACATACATACACGCGCACACATGCACATACACACATGCATACATGCACATTCCCACTCACCCACATACATGGGCATACATTCACATAAATACAGGCACATACACACATGTGCATACAAATACACATGCACATGCATACATGCGCATACACACATGCACAAACATACACACATGCACATACATGTGCATACAGGCACACATATGCATACATACATATGCGCATAAATACACATGCACACATACACATACATGCATACATACAGGCATACATGCACCAATATGCATACACACACTTGCATGCACATACACACACAGATGCCATTTTTGAACACTCAGGTGTGCAATGATGGCGGTCATGAGGCACAACATACTGCCCCACTGCAAGATTACAGGATTACATTGGAGGGGAACTGGGTGGGAGCTAATAAAATGGATAAGGAAGTGTCTCTGTTAGGGATGAGCGAGTCCGAAAAGACTCGGAATCGCAAGACCCCAACGAGTCCGAGTCAAGGACTCGGGACTCGTTGCGAGTCCAGCGAGTCCAATGTTAATGAATAGGGACCCGAGTAATAGCGAATAATGACATTTACAACTCGCTGATGTGTCTCTGAAAGTGTGCGAGTCCAAACTCGCTGGTTTTTCTCTTATTTTGAGGCTTGTAGCCGATGATGCGAGGGAAGGGATTCTCCAGCACACACCATGCTTTAAGGAAACAGGAAGCGAGTCGCGCTGACAGGCGCACACACAGAGCGATCCATTCATCAGTGCAATCATGGCAGCAGGACGTGGCACGGTGAACACACTGCGTCTTATTGCACTTGTGGAGGCTCGTCCATTTCTATGGCTCCCTACAGATCCTGAGTATGGGGATACGACCCTAATTAATACAGCCTGGAGAGAGATCGCCCAAGAGATGTTCCCTGCGTTCCATCGGAGTGACCATGAGGAACAGAGCAATCTAAGTAAGTTAAATGAGTTCACACGTTATATATTGCATTTACTGTATATATACTCGTGTATAAGCCGACCCGTGTATAAGCCGACCCCCCTATTTTTGCCCCGAAAAACTATGAAAACATATTCACCGCCATCCTGTTATACAGCGGCTATCACTGGTAGACAGCCCCCCAGCAGAGTATACACCTCCCCCTGCAGAGTATACAGGCCCCCAGCTGGGTATACATGCCCCCATATTGTGGTATACAGGCAGGGGCGGACTGGCCCAGGTGCCACGGGTCATGCGGCTGCAGGAGCATGAATAATCCGCATGTCCCTGAAGCAGCAGGCGGAAACGGAAGCTCCTGGCCGCGCGATGACGTCATCAGCACGCGGCTGCGTCCGGGAGTGAGCGTCTGTGAGTGGCGTGCGGCTGCGACTGTTAGCGAGCGGCTGTGAGGAGTGCGAGGCTGCGGCTGGGAGCGAGCCATAGGATAATGCGGGAGCTGCGGTGACTGTGAGGCGGCCGCCAGTCATCACCCCCCCCCCCACCCCCCGTCCTCACCTGTGTCGGGCCAGTGAGGGAGGGTTGCGACCCAAACTGTAGGGTGCCAGTCAGTCCCTGTATACAGGGCCCTCAGTGTGTGTACAGGCCCCCCCAGCAGTGGGTATACAGGGCCCCCAGCAGTGGGTAGACAGTGGTCCAGTGGGTTTACAGGGCCCCCAGCAGTGGGAATACAGGGCCCCCATAGCAGGGTATACAGGACCCTGAATGTGTTATCATGCTCCACCGCATAGTTGCCTATATTTGGATGGGGTCACAACAGTACAATGAGTTTAATGTCTGATCCTCCTGGCTCTTTCGGCCAAGGGGTTGGGTGTATATAAATACCACTAATGACCAGAGTCTGGTGCCCGCACTATTACATTCTCTATGCGTTGACATGTGTCCTGCCTCATTTGTGATTGTGGCCACGTGAGCTCAATGTCCGTAATGCTGTTGATGATGTTCCACACTGTCGTGTCACTGTGCCTTGTATACACATTACACACACAAAATGAATAAAATGTTATTGTTGATTTGTACACATACTTTTGTTGTTTCAAATATTACACATCTCTAAAGCCGGTTTCAAATCATTTCACAGTTGACCATCTTAAAAAACGGTGGAGGAGCTGCCGGGACCAGCATAAGAAGCAGTACCGGCAGTACTCAGAGAGACAACCGGGAGCCGCTCCATTGCTCAACCACTACCACTTTTATGACCGGCTGTCCTTCCTTCACCCGGTGGCCCGTATGCCAAGGTATGTGTCTGCAGCACTGTTGTGTACATTTAGTATTATTTATTAATATATACATTAGGTTCCATTTCGGCTCTGTGGGTAGCAGAGTATACACGTGGCTCTGTGGGTAGCAGAGTATACAGGCGGGTCTGTGGGTAGCAGAGTATAAAGACGGCTCTGTGGGTAGCAGAGTATACAGGCGGGTCTGTGGGTAGCAGAGTATACAGGCGGGTCTGTGGGTAGCAGAGTATAAAGACGGCTCTGTGGGTAGCAGAGTATACAGGCGGGTCTGTGGGTAGCAGAGTATACAGGCGGGTCTGAGGTAGCAGAGTATAAAGACGGCTCTGTGGGTAGCAGAGTATACAGGCGGGTCTGTGGGTAGCAGAGTATACAGGCGGGTCTGTGGGTAGCAGAGTATACAGGCGGGTCTGTGGGTAGCAGAGTATACAGGCGGGTCTGAGGTAGCAGAGTATACAGGCGGGTCTGAGGTAGCAGAGTATACAGGCGTCTCTGTGGGTAGCAGAGTATACAGGCGGGTCTGTGGGTAGCAGAGTATACAGGCGGGTCTGTGGGTAGCAGAGTATAAAGACGGCTCTGTGGGTAGCAGAGTATACAGGCGGGTCTGTGGGTAGCAGAGTATACAGGCGGGTCTGAGGTAGCAGAGTATAAAGACGGCTCTGTGGGTAGCAGAGTATACAGGCGGGTCTGTGGGTAGCAGAGTATACAGGCGGGTCTGTGGGTAGCAGAGTATACAGGCGGGTCTGTGGGTAGCAGAGTATACAGGCGGGTCTGAGGTAGCAGAGTATAAAGACGGCTCTGTGGGTAGCAGAGTATACAGGCGGGTCTGTGGGTAGCAGAGTATACAGGCGGGTCTGTGGGTAGCAGAGTATACAGGCGGGTCTGTGGGTAGCAGAGTATACAGGCGGGTCTGAGGTAGCAGAGTATACAGGCGGGTCTGAGGTAGCAGAGTATACAGGCGTCTCTGTGGGTAGCAGAGTATACAGGCGGGTCTGTGGGTAGCAGAGTATACAGGCGGGTCTGTGGGTAGCAGAGTATAAAGACGGCTCTGTGGGTAGCAGAGTATACAGGCGGGTCTGTGGGTAGCAGAGTATACAGGCGGGTCTGAGGTAGCAGAGTATAAAGACGGCTCTGTGGGTAGCAGAGTATACAGGCGGGTCTGTGGGTAGCAGAGTATACAGGCGGGTCTGTGGGTAGCAGAGTATACAGGCGGGTCTGTGGGTAGCAGAGTATACAGGCGGGTCTGAGGTAGCAGAGTATACAGGCGGGTCTGAGGTAGCAGAGTATACAGGCGTCTCTGTGGGTAGCAGAGTATACAGGCGGGTCTGAGGTAGCAGAGTATACAGGCGGGTCTGTGGGTAGCAGAGTATACAGGCGGGTCTGAGGTAGCAGAGTATACAGGCGGGTCTGTGGGTAGCAGAGTATACAGGCGGGTCTGTGGGTAGCAGAGTATACAGGCGGGTCTGAGGTAGCAGAGTATACAGGCGGGTCTGAGGTAGCAGAGTATACAGGCGTCTCTGTGGGTAGCAGAGTATACAGGCGGGTCTGAGGTAGCAGAGTATACAGGCGGGTCTGTGGGTAGCAGAGTATACAGGCGGGTCTGTGGGTAGCAGAGTATACAGGCGGGTCTGTGGGTAGCAGAGTATACAGGCGGGTCTGAGGTAGCAGAGTATACAGGCGGGTCTGAGGTAGCAGAGTATACAGGCGTCTCTGTGGGTAGCAGAGTATACAGGCGGGTCTGAGGTAGCAGAGTATACAGGCGGGTCTGTGGGTAGCAGAGTATACAGGCGGGTCTGTGGGTAGCAGAGTATACAGGCGGGTCTGTGGGTAGCAGAGTATACAGGCGGGTCTGAGGTAGCAGAGTATACAGGCGGGTCTGAGGTAGCAGAGTATAAAGACGGCTCTGTGGGTAGCAGAGTATATAGGTGATGAGAATAGGGTTAATAGATGGTGCTACAGTGTTGGGGCATGCTAGAGGGAGCAGAGATCCGATTACTGCCATAATTTCTGACCTTATTAAAGATAGCGGCCGCAGCTAAATGACATCATGGCAAAGGTAAACATGGGGTGTGGTTAGCTGCAGGAGGTTAGTGAGAGGTGTGGGTTGTTTGGCAGAGGGCGTGGTGTGGGCGTGGTGAGCGCTGCTCCAGCGTCAGATACGCTGCGAGCGCGGAACCGGGCACATCTCCAGGAGCAGAGGACGTGTCCGGTACGTCCGTAGCCCCCGGCCTCCCCGTTGTCCGCACACACAGCCCCGCTGTGACCTCTGCAGTGTCACAGGCCCCGGCGGGCGTCTGTCATCTCCTCCTGACACTGACCTCCTCCTGATTTGATTGTCTGTGTTGTCCCCCCCCGCTGTCAGCATCAGTGATCTGCTAAGACCTGTGGGTGCACAGACGGGGGAAGTACAAATGCCAGCATGCCGGGGCGGATTGGGCGCTGTGAGGGGCGCAGGTCTTGCTGTGAGCGGAGGGCGCGAGGCCGCTCGAGAAAACGCTATAGCGGCTGTGTGAGTTAAGCGTCTGCGGCTCGCGAAGGCGCATACGCGTCTCCGCTCGCAGTGACGCTAAGGAGTTTGGGATTAGGCTACAGTGCCGGAATTTCAAACTCCCGATTATATAAATAGATTATATATATATATATATTGTATACCTTTCAACCCCTTCCCTGCTTTATATAGATGATATAAGCTAAAAGTTTTGTGAATTAAGTATGTCAAGTAAAAAGTGAAGTCAGGGGGACTTTTTTTTTTCATGTGAACCATTGGTGTTATTGATCGTCTAGATTAGATGGGATGGGGGGGGGTGGGTGTTAATCAGGGGGTGAAAAATTATGTATTAGTATGGAATTAGCAAAGAAAGTCACGTATTCCTTTATGTTATGTACAGTTGGTTATTCTTTCATAATAATAACAAATATCTGATTAATAATACACAGATACACAGAGTCTAAAAAGCGTGCAACTTAATGTTTGACCTATGTTTTTGTTTCCAAATGCAATGCATTCACCAAATTTTTTTTTACTTTACACACAGAGAAGCTTACTACAGAGGGCGGCGTGCTGTGAACCCTCCACCGCCAAACAGAAGGCGGCGTGGAGAACACCCACCACCACCACCACGGCCGGCGCCACCACCACCACCGCCGTCGCCGCCGCCACCACCACCACCACCAGCATTGCCGCCAGCAGCGCCAGGGCCAGCACCACCACCGCCGCCACCAGCGGCCGGGCCAGCACCACCACCGCCGCCACCAGCGGCAGGCCCATCAACACCACCACCGCCGTCCCCGCCACCACCACCACCACCGCCACCAGCGGCAGGGTCCGCACCACCACCGCCCCCACCAGCGGCAGGGCCAGCACCACCACCGCCACCACCAGCGGCAGGGCCAGCACCACCACCGCCACCACCAGCGGCAGGGCCAGCACCACCACCGACGCCACCAGCGGCAGGCCCAGCTTATGGTACCATCCCGGGGTCTGCACAATTAAGTGTGCAACAGAGTAATGCTGACTTTGCCCGCAGTATTATACCATTCATGGATAATATTCCATTTGACAGGCTACTGCGGGCAAGGTCAGCATTACAGATAGTGCTGGAAGCCTGTCAGCCAGGAAACGACCCGGTGATGTGTTCCAATATTTGGATGGGTGGAAAATAAACTGTAACAGGCTGGGCAGGCCCACAACACGGGACAGCCAAGTCCCACCCCACAGGGCTTTGCCTCACTGCCAGTGGCCAGCTAACAGGGACCTACCACCGTTCCCTACACCTGTTCAGATGATCCACCCTGAAGGGTTCGGCCAGGCCATCCGTGGGGCCCTTGACCTTTTGCAGGACGGACAGCCCACCTACCAGGACCTGTAGGGCTCCATTTGTTGGGTAATACCTAAATTGTAAAAAGTATTATTTTTGGGAATGTCCAAACAGTTCTGCCATTTTTTTTTTAAACACAGTTTTAAAAACCAGCTTTGTGTCTGTCTTTTTTCAAGGAATGAATGTGGAGTTTTTTTTTTGGTTGGGCTTCAAGTCATCATAATTATTATAATTATTTATTTATATAGCGGCCATAGGTTCCATGGCGCTTTACATGAGGAAAAGGTAGAGAAGGACAAGTACAATAAACATAGACAATAAGGTCATACAGGTACAATAGTAGAGGACCCTGTACGCGTGGGCTCACATTCTACGAGGGGTGGGTGGGGATACAATAGGGTGGGGAAGGTGTCGGTCGTGGGGCGTGTAGCGGGGTCTCATGGCAGGTTGTAGGCCTGTCGGAAGAGGTGAGTCTTTATAAGTATCTTTAAGGTTCAGAGGGTAGGCGACTGACTGATGAGGTGGGGCAGGGAGTTCCATAGCATGGCGGATGACCGGGAGAAATCCTGTATGCGGTTGTGGGAAGAGGAGATGAGGGTGGACTGTAGGACAAGTTCTTGGGATGAACGCAGGTTGCGTGAGGGATGGTATCGGGAGATCATGTCGGAGATGTATGGTGGGGATAGGTTGTGTAAGGCTTTGAATGTCATGGTCAGTGTTTTAAAGTGAGCTCTCTGTGGGCCGGAGGGGCCAGTGAACGGCTTGGCAGAGGGGGTAGGCAGGGGAGTAGCGTGAGGACAGATGGATTAGCCGGGCAGCAGAGTTTAGTATAGATTGGAGAGTTGCAAGAGAGTTGGCAGGGAGACCTATGCGAAGGAGGTTGCAGTAGTCAAGGCGGGAGATGATGAGGGCATTTATGAGTGTTTCAGCAGTGTCAGGATTGAGGAACGACCGAATTGGTTAAATATTTTTGAGTTGGAGTCACAGGGACTTGGTTAGGGACTACAGGTGGGGCTTGAAGGAGAGGGAGGAGTCAAGGATTACCCGAGACAGTTGGCGTGGGGGACAGGGGAGAGAGCATCATTAGCAAGTACTTTACGGCCCGCATGGCGCATGAAGTCACCTTGGTTACTAAGTGTCAAATCATGACTCCACATACAACTGTTGCTGACAAACAGTGCCTGTGTTTGGGGGGTTACTTTATGCCTCGCTATGGCAACAAGACTATGAACACACATGTGAGAGGCTGGGACGTCTACATGCTACACATCGCGTCTACGCGTTTTGTATGGAGCGTACAGTGGGACCCTTCAACAGGCTCCAGCAGGATGATAGTCCAAGCAACGCCCACGATGCAGGCATAGGATTGGTGCCTGGAAAAATTAGCCCAAGTGGCTGTTTCCCATTTTTGGTATAAATGTAGGCCTAAGGGCCATAAAAAGCTTGTTAGCCAGGGTGTCTCCCAAACCATGATAAGCTTGTTAGCCTGTGTGGCTCAAAAAATTAGCCCAAGGGGCTGTTTACCATTTTTGGTATAAATGTAGGTCTAAGGGCCATACAAAGCTTGTTAGCCAGGGTGTCTCCCAAACCATGATAAGCTTGTTAGCCTGTGTGGCTCAAAAAATTAGCCCAAGGGGCTGTTTGGCATTTTGAGTGTAAATGCAGGCCTAAGGGCCATGATAAGCCTCTTAGGCTGGGTGTCTCCAAAAATTAGCCCAAGGGGCTGTTTTGCATTTTGGTTATAAATGCAGGCCTAAGGGCCATGATCAGCTTGTTAGCCAGGGTGGCTCAAAAAATTAGCCCAAGGGGCTGTTTGGCAATTTGGGTATAAGTGCAGGCCTAAGGGCCATGATAAGCCTCTTAGGCTGGGTGTTTCCAAAAATTAGCCCAAGGGGCTGTTTGGCATTTTGAGTGTAAATGCAGGCCTAAGGGCCATGATAAGCCTCTTAGGCTGGGTGTCTCCAAAAATTAGCCCAAGGGGCTGTTTTGCATTTTGGTTATAAATGCAGGCCTAAGGGCCATGATCAGCTTGTTAGCCATGGTGTCTCCAAAAATTAGCCCAAGGGGCTGTTTGGCAATTTGGGTATAAGTGCAGGCCTAAGGGCCATGATAAGCCTCTTAGGCTGGGTGTTTCCAAAAATTAGCCCAAGGGGCTGTTTTGCATTTTGGGTATAAATGCAGGCCTAAGGGCCATGATCAGCTTGTTAGCCATGGTGGCTCCAAAAATTAGCCCAAGGGGCTGTTTGGCATTTTGAGTGTAAATGCAGGCCTAAGGGCCATGATAAGCCTCTTAGGCTGGGTGTCTCCAAAAATTAGCCCAAGGGGCTGTTTTGCATTTTGCTTATAAATGCAGGCCTAAGGGCCATGATCAGCTTGTTAGCCAGGGTGGCTCAAAAAATTAGCCCAAGGGGCTGTTTTGCATTTTGGTTAAAAATGCAGGCCTAAGGGCCATGATCAGCTTGTTAGCCAGGGTGGCTCAAAAAATTAGCCCAAGGGGCTTTTAAATGTTTGCTAACAGAAAATAAAGGTTGATTCCTTGTGAAAAGGTGTTGTGATGGTTAATGAAACCGAAGTTA
The DNA here is from genome assembly GCA_033576535.1 of Allobates femoralis. Lineage (NCBI taxonomy): Eukaryota > Metazoa > Chordata > Amphibia > Anura > Aromobatidae > Allobates > Allobates femoralis. Next base: position 359,952,537 of record JARQOC010000001.1, read on the forward strand.
AGGTGTAGTGTTGGTTTAAGATGAAGCAGCCTCATTACCAGGTTGCAGGAACATGGTTACGCAAATCGTTACTGGTCTTGTACATACTGCTTGTACCAAAAAGACACAATATAATACAATGATTAATTATATCATATTGATGTTGAACGTGGCACTTCAGCTCTGAGTACTGTCGTCTTCAGGGCTCGAGAAGTCTTGTGAAATCCAGTTCCTATTAAACTTAATTAGAGTAAGCCTGTCTGCATTCTCTGGAGTAAGACGTGTCCTGGTATCAGTTATGATACCCCCAGCGGCACTGAAAACCCGCTCTGATGTCACACTAGCTGCAGGGCATGCCAGCACCTCCAAGGCATACAACGAGAGCTCTGTCCAAGTGTGGAGCTTGGAGACCCAGTAATTAAACGGGACTGCGGCATCAGTCAGGAAGCAGGTACTGTCACTTAAGTATTCTTGTACCATGTTGGTAAGTTTCTGTCTCCGAGAGATGGTTACTGGAGCAACATGGCACTGCAGGTTCGATGGCTTATTGAACATAGCCCACTTTGCGGACATCTTTCCAGCATCTCTTCTGGACAGCGTGGATGATTGTGCCCCGACCAAAGGCTGCTGTTGCACAGAGTTGCTAACTATGGGCAGAGTGTTGTCTGACGGTGATATTCGAAGCATATTATCCACAAGAACCCTCTTGAAATAGTCAATTGTCAAGCCACGTGGTGACTGAAACAGCAGCGAGGTGAATTTATCTTTATAACGTGGGTCCAGAAAGGTGGCCAACCAGTAGAGGTCGTTGTGCAATATGTTAATCACTCGTGGGTCTTCTAGCAGACAAGTCAACATGAAGTCAGCCATGTGTCCTAAGCTGCATAGAGTCATGTCTTCAGTGTCCTCAGAACGATGTTCAATACCCATTGTATCCGCAAAGTCTGTCTCCGCCTCCTCCTCTCCAGGCCACCCATGGTGGACAGACACAAAGCTGGGGTTGTGAGTACCATCTGGGTTGACATCGGCACCAACAAAAAATAAATCCTCTTCATCGTCTTGCTCCTGTTCCTCCTCAGGAGCCATAGTTGCCTGGTCATACTGGCTTTGCTGGCTAGGTACTGCGCTGTTTAAATCTGGCTCCATAGCCATCTGCTGGGCTCTCAATGCTTCATTTTTCTGATTAATGAGGGATTCTTTCAGCAGACACAGCATGGGTATAGTGACACTGATGATGGACTGATCACCGCTCACCAGTTTTGTGCAGTAGTCAAAATTATCAAGAACCTCAGATGTGTCAGCGATCCACACCCACTCCATTGTACTAATATGTCGTGGCTGACTGCCGGTCTGACGGGCATGTTGCAACTGATACTCGGATATTGCCCTCTGCTGCTCATTGATCCTCGATAACATATGGAATGTAGAGTTCCATCGTGTCGGCATGTCACAAATGAGTCTGTGGTTGGGCAAATTCAATTGCTTTTGAAGCAATGAAAGTTTTCCAACCGCTGTTGACGAATGACGAAAATGTGCACAAACTCGACGCACCTTCTCCAGTAGGTCACATAGCTCTGGGTATGTACGCAGGAATTTCTGCACTACTAGATTCAGCACGTGAGCCATGCAAGGCACGTGCACAAGGTTTCCGAGCTTTAGTGCAGCCACTAGGTTACGACCATTGTCGCTCACCACGAGACCGGTCGGGAGTTGTAGTGGGGATAGCCACTCATCTGTCTGTTCCTTCAGACCTTTCAACAGCTCTACTGCAGTGTGCGGTGTGTGACCTAAACAGATCAGCTTCAGCAGAGCCTGTTGGCGTCTTGCTGAAGCACTGCAGCAAACCTCCCAACTTGGCCGTGATGTTGAGGGCAATTGAGGATTGGTCGAGGAAGCGGAAGATGGGGTAGTGGACATATAGGATGATGCAGAGACCCTGAATGAGGTTGTGCCAGCTATCCGTGGCGTGGGTAGGATGTTTGATGTTACACTAACATCGTTTGGCACACTCTCCACAACGTTGATCCAATGCGCGGTGAGCGAGATGTACCGGCCCTGTCCTGAACTGCTTGTCCACGTGTCCGTAGTAAGGTGTACTTTCCCGGTTACAGCGTTGGTGAGGGCACGCTTGAGGTTGTTAATGACATGCTCATGTAACGCGGGGACGGCACAACGTGAAAAGTAGTGGCGGCTTGGAACCGAGTAGCGTGGTGCTGCCACAGCCAAAAGCTCACGGAAAGAGTCTGTACCCACAAGCCTAAACGGCAACATCTCGACTGCTAACAACTTAGCTATCTGGGCATTTATTTTTTTGGCTAATGGGTGGGAAGAGTGGTATTTCTGCTTCCTTTCGTACAGCTGTGTCACTGATAACTGTAAGGATGTTGCTGACCGAGAACTGTCTGCACTCGTGTTCAGTCTCTCTGCAACCGCTGCTTGTGATGAGTACATATGAGCTGGACCAGCTTCAGCAACACTTGATTGTGACGGACGTATCTGAGTTGCCGTCGCAGTCTTTGGGTCAGATGACACTGTTGTGGAAGGCTGCACTTTTGACCACTGAATAGGGTGCTGACCAGCCATGTGCTTCCGCATACTGCTGGTGCTCTGGTTTCCTTTCCCGTGGCCTCTACTTAGCCTTGCATGGCAGATGGTACAGATGACCACATTTTCTTGAGAAGGCCCATCTTTAAAAAATTTCCACACAGTGGCTGACCGACCTCTAGGCTTGACTGTACTCCCTGAGGGATTACTGAGGCCCACATTTGAGACATTTTGTCCAACAGTTGACAAATTTTGAGCCACAGTGGACACATTTTGGGCAACAGTGGTGACTCTTTCAGTTCTGGTGGGAGGAGTCGGCCTTGGTGCCTTTGTTGGTGGGACATACACACTGTCTTCCTCCGTGCTGCTCTGCTGGCTCTGCATCGCAACATTCCACGTGGGATCAGTTGTCTCATCATCAACCCCTTCCTCTTCTAAATCTTCCCGATAACAAGATAGATTTTGCTCCCCAGATGACAAGTGTGTCACTGTCTCATCATCATCATCCTCCAACTCCTGAGACGGTCTAAGACTTTGCTGAAAGACACGTTCATGTGGCCGGGGTGTCTCTAAAACTTGTCCATGATTGGACAATTCTTCATCAAGTATCTCATCTACTACGGAGTCTGGCAAACCGGATTCATGTAAAGGATTATATGTACCAAATAAGTCATCTGAGTGACCCATGTGTGTGTCAACATTTTCATGGGGCTGCTGTTGGTCTGAGGAACTGTGAAGAGGTTGTGGATTAGATGACCCAGCATGGTATGTACCAACAGTAGACACAGTGCTCAAGGAACCTTGAGTGCTGCAAGAACCTGTTGTTGAGGTCTTGTCTGCCAGCCAAGACGTTAGATGCTGTTCGTCTTCCGGCCTCAATACTCGTTTACTTTCCTGACGGGGAAAGTTAGACAGGAGGAACGATCGATCAATCCTCGTCTGTCTGCCCGAACTGGTGGATCGTTGGCCACGACTACCAATGCCTGTACCTCGTCCCTGTCCCTTAGCAAGACTTTTTTTGGGATTTGGTTTTTTGTGTGACATTTTATAATTTCTGGTGGCTTTCTGGGGGCTTGTAAAACAAGTAGCAGGTACTATTTCCAGAAAGGTACACACTAGAGGCTAAGATATTTTAAGAGAGATGGAAGGTACCGTGCGAGCTGCAGGCAGGACACCGTACAGCAACGCACTGGCACAGGAAAAAATTGTTTAGTACGCAGAACCAGGCACTGTTAGGCTGCGGTGCTGGCTGCGTGCAATGTTACAAGTACCGTGCGAGCTGCAGGCAGGACACCGTACAGCAACGCACTGGCACAGGGAAAAATTGTTTAGTACGCAGAACCAGGCACTGTTAGGCTGCGGTGCTGGCTGCGTGCAATGTTACAAGTACCGTGCGAGCTGCAGGCAGGACACCGTACAGCAACGCACTGGCACAGGGAAAAATTGTTTAGTACGCAGAACCAGACACTGTTAGGCTGCGGTGCTGGCTGCGTGCAAGTTTACAAGTACCGTGCGAGCTGCAGGCAGGACACCGTACAGCAACGCACTGGCACAGGGAAAAATTGTTTAGTACGCAGAACCAGGCACTGTTAGGCTGCGGTGCTGGCTGCGTGCAATGTTACAAGTACCGTGCGAGCTGCAGGCAGGACACCGTACAGCAACGCACTGGCACAGGGAAAAATTGTTTAGTACGCAGAACCAGACACTGTTAGGCTGCGGTGCTGGCTGCGTGCAATGTTACAAGTACCGTGCGAGCTGCAGGCAGGACACCGTACAGCAACGCACTGGCACAGGGAAAAATTGTTTAGTACGCAGAACCAGGCACTGTTAGGCTGCGGTGCTGGCTGCGTGCAATGTTACAAGTACCGTGCGAGCTGCAGGCAGGACACCGTACAGCAACGCACTGGCACAGGGAAAAATTGTTTAGTACGCAGAACCAGACACTGTTAGGCTGCGGTGCTGGCTGCGTGCAAGTTTACAAGTACCGTGCGAGCTGCAGGCAGGACACCGTACAGCAACGCACTGGCACAGGGAAAAATTGTTTAGTACGCAGAACCAGGCACTGTTAGGCTGCGGTGCTGGCTGCGTGCAAGTTTACAAGTACCGTGCGAGCTGCAGGCAGGACACCGTACAGCAACGCCCTGGCACAGGGAAAAATTGTTTAGTACGCAGAACCAGGCACTGTTAGGCTGCGGTGCTGGCTGCGTGCAATGTTACAAGTACCGTGCGAGCTGCAGGCAGGACACCGTACACCAACGCACTGGCACAGGGAAAAATTGTTTAGTACGCAGAACCAGGCACTGTTAGGCTGCGGTGCTGGCTGCGTGCAATGTTACAAGTACCGTGCGAGCTGCAGGCAGGACACCGTACAGCAACGCACTGGCACAGGGAAAAATTGTTTAGTACGCAGAACCAGGCACTGTTAGGCTGCGGTGCTGGCTGCGTGCAAGTTTACAAGTACCGTGCGAGCTGCAGGCAGGACACCGTACAGCAACGCACTGGCACAGGGAAAAATTGTTTAGTACGCAGAACCAGGCACTGTTAGGCTGCGGTGCTGGCTGCGTGCAAGTTTACAAGTACCGTGCGAGCTGCAGGCAGGACACCGTACAGCAACGCACTGGCACAGGGAAAAATTGTTTAGTACGCAGAACCAGGCACTGTTAGGCTGCGGTGCTGGCTGCGTGCAAGTTTACAAGTACCGTGCGAGCTGCAGGCAGGACACCGTACAGCAACGCACTGGCACAGGGAAAAATTGTTTAGTACGCAGAACCAGGCACTGTTAGGCTGCGGTGCTGGCTGCGTGCAAGTTTACAAGTACCGTGCGAGCTGCAGGCAGGACACCGTACAGCAACGCACTGGCACAGGAAATTTTTTGTGGAAAAATGGCACCAAAATTATCTGGTAGACTAGTGCCAAAAATAAGAAAAAGCTTAGGATTACAGCTCTGCGGAAAGCTGGGTGAACTAAGCTCTGAGGATGGTGCTGGATTCACTGTAAGGCTGCTCCTATCTCCCCTTCCTTACAGTCCTGTACAGCAATCCTCCGTCCTGGTAGTTCTGAAAAGAACTTTTGGGTTATGTGTGAGGAATCTTGACTCCTACACTCCGTCCTGTTAGTTCTGAAAAGAACTTTTGGGTTATATGTGACTCCTACACTGCCTAACTGTCCCTAGATCTGCTCCAAGTCTCCCTGCACTAGGTCAGCTCTTCTCAGGAATGTGCCCAAAATGGCGGGGGCAAGCCTTATATACTGCCTTGCCTGTCATAGATGACATAGGCATCATGATGGACAGCAGCCAATCATAGTCCTGACACAACCAAAGCTGCTATGGCATTACTGACTATGATTGGCTGTCTTCACAAGTTTTCTGACCTAACACGCAATGCTGACTAGTAACATAAAAGATTCTGGATTCGCGAGTCCCGAATAGAGAATACAGGACTCGGAATCGCAGACTCGCTAGGATTCGGACTCGTAGACTCGCTCAGACTCGCTGCTGTTTGGGGAGATTCAAGCTATATAGCGATGTGATAGAGCGAGTCTAGCGAGTCTAGCGAGTGAGATAAAATAAACTCTGACAAAACATTGACTTGCATTGGACTCGTTACTGAGCGAGTATTCGCTAAAAGACTCGCCGATTACCGAGTCCAGCGAGTCCCTTAAGAATCGCCGAGTAACGAGTCCTAGCGAGTAGACTCGCTCATCCCTAGTCTCTGTATATTTTGTATGCAATAAAACATTTCTCTGAGTGTGGTTTATTTTTCCTCTTTACTGAAAGTATCGCTATTGGCCACCTGTCATACTGACGACTGACATTAGCAATACGGCTTGATATCAGCTGCCAAAATAAGCTGACAACAACCCTTTTATTACCCAGTCTGCCACCGCTACTCAGCAACTGGAAGAGCGGGGTAACTGCCAGTTTTCGCGTCTCTCATGGAGGCGCCAATTCTGGGGCAACTGCTACCTGCAATTTTCAGCATGGGGGGCCAAGAACGCTTGGGCATCATCATGCTGAGAATTCCAGCTCTCAGCTGCATGGGTTACATTGGCTGGCTATAGAAAATACGGCAGAGCCCATGCCAATTTTTTTTAAATTATATATTTAAATAACTATAAAAATATAGGGCTTCCCTGTATTTTTCATTGCCAGCGAAGCCAGTAGCTGCTTGGTTTACTTCCGCTGGCTAAAGAAAATACAGCGGAGCCCTACACATATTTCACCAGCAAATTAAATAGATTGCCTGATTGATACTTTCTGTGGGTGGGAGAGGTTCTAAAAATAGATTTATTTACATACATTGGGAGAGAGCACGGTGGGAGAGGTGGGGGAGAAGAAACACAGGAGAGAGACAGCCGCCTCCCCCAGCACCACAGAGCTGCCTCCATTGTCATGTCACCACCCTTTTGATGCGATAACATCAGGCCCACATCTAGTTTTATATAAAAGGGGACATTACCAGTGTGAGACATGTAATGACTGTTACTTTGCTCTCATAATCACACTCGGCTCTGCAGTGAGATCCTACAGTAGAGTAGAGCTAACACAGTGCAGCAGATGTGAACTTTCTCTAATTACATACAACACATTTGCAATTGTCTTCATACAGTGCTGATAGCTCTGCTGTGCTGCCCTTTCCCCACACTGGCTGACTGTGAGATAGAAGTTGAACCACACATGGATTTCTCTGGAATAACATATTGTATCATTATTCAGCTTTCTATCACCTACATGCACATATGGACAGTTTAGGATGATTAATCCTACTGACAGATTCCCTTTAAAAAAGTTAATATTTATAATATTTGCAAATTTAGTAGGTTCAGGTTAGTTTAATCTCCTGCAATCAAATTGTTGACTAGCAAATGGCTAATAATTGCAAAGACCAATTCAGTTTGAACACCTGATGGACTTGCTGTTATTGCACTTCTCATAAACCTGATTCTCATTATCTGCTGCTGAAACTTGCTTTTAGGCTGGAGGCACACTGTCGTGCATCAAACACGGAGTGTGTTTGATGCACCACAGTGATGAGAGTGTGAAGCGTGTTTTGAGTGTGGTGCGAGTGGGTGAGTGTGCCTGCCTGTATGTATGTGAGTGTGCTGTGAATGTGATGGGAGTGGGCTGCGTGAGTGTGTGTGAGTGTGATGCAGTCTGCTGTCCTGAAGCAAACTTCAGGACCGTGGACAGCATTTACTGGCATATTCAAACTCCGTGGCTGTCAAAGCCGCAGAGTATGAATGTGCCAGTTTCCCGGTACAGTAATTAATCATCTTGCACCTTCAGCGGTGTCAGTGGTGCAAGGTGATTAATAAGCACCTAGTTGCTGGGAATCTTTGTGTCTTTTTTGGGGTTAAACAGCATATGCAGCATCTGTGCAGCATATAAGCACAGATGCTGCATAAGCTGTATTTAACCTGGTTAATAAAGGGTTAATATGTGTTTACTATGTTGGCACCATGTCTCTAGGGAGTGACTACCCTCCCTAGAGACATGGTGCCTAAATTCATTAGTGATTCTGGGGTTAATATGCTATATTTTAGTTTAGCCAGCATTTGCCGGCTTTCTGTAATACTTGCTGAAAGCCGGCGGCTCCTGGCTGTCAGCGTCTGTATGCTACTCATTTTGCGTAAGCACATTGCTGGACAGCGTCCTCAATGAGGAGCTGTCCCAGGTACTTACGCAAATTGCATAGTGAAGGTGCCGCTCTCCATGGTGCTGAAGAATTCAGCATCACCTCCATAGCCAGCGCACATTGAAACTCCGGCCATGGAGGTGATGCTGAATTCTTCAGCACCATGGAGAGCGGCACCTTCACTACACAATTTGCGTATGTACCTGGTACAGCTTCTCATTGAGGACGCTGCCCAGCAATGTGCTTACGCAAAATGCATAGCATACACGCGCTGACAGCCAGGAGCCGCCGGCTTTCAGCAAGAATTACGGAAAGCTGGCAAATGCCGACTAAACAAATATAGCATATTAACTCCTGAATCACCAATGAATTTAGGCACTATGTCTCTAGGGAGGGTGGTCACTCCCTAGAGAGATGGTGCCAACATAGTAAACACATATAACCCTTTATTAACCAGGTTAAATACAGCATATGCAACATCTGTGCTCATATGCCGCACAGATGCTGATTATGCTGTTTAACCCCAAAAAAGACACATAGATGCCCAGCAGCTGGGTGCTTATTGATCATCTTGCACCGCCTACACAGAAGATGATTAATTACTGTAACGGGAAAGCAGTATTTTTAAACTTGCCGGCTTTGACAGCCGGCGAGTTTAAAGTGATTTGCGCAGCACACTCATGTAAGTATCGCACCGTGTGCTGTATGTGGGCGAGAATTTCTCACCCCCATAGACTTGCATTGCCCTCTCGCACGTGAGAATCGCGTGCAGTCGCAGCATGCTGCGACTGCACTCGCTTCTGGCTCACAATGCAAGTTTAGTGTGGGGGACTCACACCAGTCTGCTCTGCCTGATAGGGCCACACTAGTCCGAGTGCAATGCGAGTTTCCCTCGCATTGCACTCGCGCAAGTCCCTCGCGCAGTGTGCCTTCAGCCTTAATGATGTTTTCTACTACACAGACTTCTCAGGGAAGTCTGTATTTCTTTTGTCCTCACTCTTCCTAACTTACACTTTCCCAATATTCTTCTGCTACCAACAATGCTCTTGTAAGCTTATCTCTCTGATGCTCGTAAATGCCATTATTGTTGTTCTAGCTTTGATCTTTGCAGTCTGGAGCCAGAAATCGGACAAACTGAGCAGGGCATGTCACTGGTGGGAGTTGAGAGGAGAGTGATGTGTGATGTGGGCAGACTGCTGTCACTCACAGAGGCAGCCCTGCCCCCACCAATGACAAGCCCTGCTTAGTTGGTCCGATTCGAGTCTCTAGATTAAAAGGATCAAAACAAGAACAGCAA
>JARQOC010000001.1:359962092-360017932 GCA_033576535.1 Allobates femoralis
ACTGACGGGAGCGCTCTCGTTTTTGGCCGCTGGCCAAGATCGCTGTGCTCCTGTCATACGGAGAGACATCACTGGCAATGCAGCGGCGATGTTGAAAGCAACTATCACTGATGGTACCTTTACATGCGGCTACATTTCTTGGGTGGCTACAGGTAACTTACTAGTTGCAGTGAAATCATGGAGACAAGGTTCTATCTTGTTGCTGTGTACAAATGGAATAATCTCTCCATGATTTCACTGCAACCAGTAAGTTACCTGTAGCCACCCAAGAAATGTAGCCGCGTGTAAAGGGGCCCTGACAGGGTTAAATTCAACCCTGACAGCGATCCTTAGCATTGCAGTCAATGGGGGAAGTTGCTTGTAACATCGCTGTTTGCGGTGTCACACAGGGCGATTCAGGCAGATCACCTGAGCAACATCGCTAGGTTTCAGGGCATTGTCTTGAAACCTGGCGATATTGCTGAAGCAACTATCACCATTGAAATCACTCTGTTACACGGGGCAACTCACCAGCGATGTTGCCGCAACTTGGCCACGCCCCTGAGTTGCCGGCGAGGTTGCCGGAGATGTTGCCCCATGTAACGGGGCCTTTAGACCATGTGCTCACTGGGCGATTGTGCTGCATTTTGGGTGATCCAATTTTGGTGCATTTTCTGCAGCCAAAACAGATCTTGCTTTCTGCAAAAAAGCATAACACATGCCTCATCCATTTGTGTTGATTTATTGCTCCATTTATTATTGATGCGTTTTTGCTTTTTCAAAGCAGAACTGCAGTAATATTCCATAGGGAGGGAGGGTAAGGCTAGGGTCAGACTTGCGTCATGCATTTGTTAAATGCATGCATTATTTTTATATGCAAATCATGAAAAATGCATACATTAACACATCCATTGGCTCCCATGTAAAAAACGCACTGCAAAAGTGCTATGCATTTTTGCAAAAGCACCAAAAGACGCAGTCTGCAGCGTTTTTTTCATGCTTATGCAAAAATGCATGCATTTTTTTAACATGGGAGTTTATGGGGAATGCATACATTAATGTATGGTACATATAGGTACCATGCGTTAACGCATGCGCTAAAAATGAAAAAAAAAAAATCCAGAAAAATGGCAAGGGGAAAAAAAGGATTCTTTAAAGCGAACCTGTCACCCCCCCTGGACATCAAAAGCTATAATAGCCACCTTCTGCAGCACTAAGGCTGCATTCAGGGAAGGTGGCTATAAGCTTTTGATGCCCTTTATACTATTAAATATGAACTTATATAAAGGCTTACTCTTAAGAAGACCTAAGACCGGGAGGCGGGGTTTCGCGCTCCTCCGACCCGCCTCCTCTTGTCAGTCATGGTGCTCGCCTGCTGCTGCCTCCCCTCATGAACGCGCGCCTCCGTTCTCGTCTATGGAGCCGCGCATGCGCTGTGCGCCGGGTGTCCAGGAAGTCGTCGGGCTGCGCGCGCAGCCCGACGACTTCCTGGACACCCGGCGCACAGCGCATGCGCGGCTCCATAGACGAGAACGGAGGCGCGCGTTCATGAGGGGAGGCAGCAGCAGGCGAGCACCATGACTGACAAGAGGAGGCGGGTCGGAGGAGCGCGAAACCCCGCCTCCCAGTCTTAGGTCTTCTTAAGAGTAAGCCTTTATATAAGTTCATATTTAATAGTATAAAGGGCATCAAAAGCTTATAGCCACCTTCCCTGAATGCAGCCTTAGTGCTGCAGAAGGTGGCTATTATAGCTTTTGATGTCCAGGGGGGGGTGACAGGTTCGCTTTAATGCATCTTTCCAATGGAGGCAAGGTCCCAAATTAGACCCTAGCCTAACACACACTTTATTACCTTCCCCAAGGTCTGCAGTGTCCAGAGATGTGTTAGGCCCCTTTCACATCTATGCATTTGTGCTTTTGCCTGTGTTTGCCTGGCCTGCAAGTGCAGGTGCATTTTCGGGCAAACGCAGGCAAGCACATAAGTGCATAGATGAACAGCTCTTGCGCTTGTCTGCGTTTCACCGCCATTACCTTCTATGGCGAGCGCAGGACACGAAATGCCGGGAGCACAGGTCTGCTGAAGGGCTGAGTGTGAGCGCAATTGTCACTCAGGACACTCCGGAAACGTTGCATTATGCGTTTCTGGAGCGTTTTTCAAGCATTTCCATAACAGGCCCTAAAACACTGCAGCCCATGTTTTTATGTGTACTACAAATAACGCATAGCGCCAAACGCATTGCACTTTAGCAATGCATTTTTTGCATTTGTGTCTATATGTGCATTAACACGTGCTTTTTTACACATGTGCACATTAAACTAACGCATGCTTTTAGAGGATGTATGGCACGAATCTGACCCTTGCCTAATGAAGCACAAACGCCCAGTGGGCACATAACCTTAAGGGCCTGTTACATGTAACGATATCGCTAACGATATATTTGCAACGTCACCGGTTTTGTGACAATTAGGGATGAGCAAGTATACTTGCTATTCGGAACTCACAGAATAGTAGCGGTATTCGGCTACTCGCTACTCTCCGAGTATCTTATGTGTACTCGGGAGTAGCAAGTAGTCCTAATACTTTTGCAGTGTATCTATAGATACACTGCGAAAGTAGCCTAAAAGTGATTAAAAGTTGTTAAAAACAATAAAATTACATACTCACCTGTCCGACGCCTGCACCGGGATCGGCAAAGAAGACATCCGATCACTGGACAAGAACCTTGTGACTACCAGCGAATCAGATAGCCAGTAGCGATCTGGCCAATCAGATGCCGCCACATCACAACCACGTGATCGCTAGCGGCCACCTCTTTGGCCAGATTGCAAGGTCCTCACAGTACACCTAGGACCTTGCAATCTGGCCAATTAGGTGGCCGCTAGCGATCACATGGTTGTGACGTGGCACCATCTGAGTGGCTGGTAGTGACAGGTCCTTGTCCAGTGATCGGATGTCTTCTTTCCCGCTCCTGATGCAGGCGTCGGACAGGTGAGTATGTAATTTTATTATTTTTAACAACTTTTAATCACTTTTAGGCTACTTTCGCAGTGTATCTACAGATATTATGACACAATTCCTGCATAATCTGGAAAGTTCTAGAAAAGCCAGACTAAGCTATATCCTTATCTCTACATTAAGAATTACTGTGTAGTTTCCAAACTAATTACAGCATTAGTTAAAAAAATAGAAAAACCAAGTGTTACTTTATTGACTCATACAATAGATTGTCAGCTTGCGGGCCTTCACTCCAATAAGTATTTGTTGAATTGCATTACTTTGTATTGTTTCATATTGTCTGTATATGTTCCCCCTGAATTGTAAAGTGCTGCAGAATATATTGGCGCTTTATAAAGAGACAATTTTATAATTATTATTATTGATATCCACTTTTGCTAAAATGTAATATGTTCCTTAAAGAGGACCTGTCACCCCCCTGTTGCTTACCAAACTGAAAGCACCACTAAATACAGCATGTCTGCTGCATTCAGGGAAGGGGTTCCCCATGTTTCTACCCATCCTGTAAGCTGTAAAAAACACTTTATAAAGTTTAGAGATAACAAGTCTGGAGGGACTTATTGATTATGGAGTCCTCGCTGTCCCCAGGGTTCTCCCCGCCTCCTGCCTCTCTGTGCCTACCTCTGCCTCTCTGTGCCAGCTCCTACCTGTGACATCAATGCCAGAGCCCGCCCTCTGCATGCATACAGTATAATCTGTAGCAGGGTGGGCTCCAGCGCTGATGTCATGGGCAGGAGGCGGCACAGAGAGGCAGGGGGAGGCACAGAGAGGAAGGAGACGGGGAGGACCCTCGGGAACAGCAAAGACTCAATAATCAGTAAGTCCCTCTGGACTCATTAGTTCTAAACTTCATAAAGTGTTTTTAACAGTTTACAGGGTGGGTAGAAACATGGGAGAACTTTTCCCTAAATGCAGCAGACATGCTGCATTCAGTGGTGTTTTCAGTTTGGAAAGCACCAGGGGGCTAACAGGTCCTCTTTAAGCAAGCTAAAACAGCAATAAAAGCATTGTTTAACCATTTAACGACATCTGCAGTACATGTATGGTGCAGCGGGAGATGCTTACCTGCAAACTTCCATACATGTACGATGTTAAGATCGAGCCAACTCACATGCAGCACCAGCAAAATCATAAGTGGGTATCAACTATGCTGACACCCTTGTTTAGCTTCCTGCTGGTGAAGCACCTGTGAATTCAAGATGCTCATCACATATCTAGATAAGTTTCTTGAGAAGTTTAGTTCCCAAAATGAGATCACTTATGGGGGTTTCTACAGTTTAGGCACATCAGGGGCTCTCCAAATGAGTCATGGTGTCATTTAACGATTCCAGCCAATCCCGCTTTTCAAAAGTCAAACATCGCTTCTTCTCTTCTGATCCCTGCCATATGCACAAACAGTAATTTTCCACCCCATATGCGGTATCAGCATACTCTGGAAAAATTGGACAACAAATTTTGTTCACGTTACCGTTTTGAAAATGCAACATTTGCAGCTAAAGTAAAATTTTTGAGGGTATGGTGGGGCTGTGGTCACTGGGGGTTTCATGATCATCCAACATTCTAGACCCTTCATACTTCTTGCTATTGTAATGAACAGGGTGCGTGGCCGATGACACCATGCTCTAACTAAACCATGTTCCAAATTATTATGCAAATTGGTCTTAAGTATCATAGGGTTTTTTTTTGTTTTTCCATGGAACCCATTGATGGTATTGTGTCTCAGGGTTCTTTGGATCACTGAAATCAATCTCAGATGCCTGTGATAATTAGTTTGGCAGGTGAACCCAATAAAAGAAAAACTGGATGTTCCACAATATTGAGCAGGCCACAGTTTTCAAGTTTTCATGCCCTGCGGCATTTCAGCTTTTGGTGTGACGAACAGGACCTTGTGCCCAATATAAACATGTTCTGTGTGCCATTGACTTTATTGAACTGTGCACTGTCACCATTGTTTCCCAACGTGGCGCGCGGGAAGATGAGGGGGCGTGCCATCATGGGCGGGATCTTGGGAAGGGCATGAAGGGAAACAAAGGCCTGCGCTCTGATGTCAGCCAGCGCAGCACCAGAAGTCCTGTGACGGAAATCCCCTTCACACTAACTCCCCGCCTGAGAAGTGGTAGAGTTCTACATGCCAATTAAGACTGAGGATTGGGTTGCGGTTCACTAAGTGGGAAAGATGTCTGATATTGAGGGAAAGCAGCCCGTGGTGAATCAGGCTGCAGACCCTGGCGATGCCGCCACCGAAGATGAGGCCAAAGCAGTGGTGCCCGCAGTAGCGCCAGTCATGCCGTTCACGATGCCACGTGTCCTGGGAGCGGCCTGGCTACCACAATATTCAGGAGAAGCCAACACCCTGAACGATTTCAAGGAGAGACTAAAAAGTTTATTCAGGGTGTATTCCATGATGGAGGAACAGAGAGTGGCTGTTGATAGGCCAATTAAGTGAAAGTGAAACCCAGCAGGAGGTAAAGTCCTGGCTAGATACTGACAAGCAAACAGTTAAACAAATATTTGCCAGGTTAAAGGAACCCTTTGACACCAGTACGGCCGCAGAGATAAAAGTGAGATTCTTCGGGTGCAAGCAAGTGGTGCAGGACAATATACAGGACTATACTTTGAATCTGCAAGAGGCGTTGAGAGCCGTAAAACAAGTAGACCCTGACAGCGCCCGGCATGAGAACAAGCTGCTGACTGAACAATTTATTGAGGGGCTCCGGTCTCCTGCCCACAGGACTCACCTATGTATTTTGGCCCTGCAGAACTCTGACCTGGACTTAGTGCAATTTAAAGATCGGGCCATCCGTGTGCTAAGGGAGGTCCCTGCCAGCGGCCCTTCACCCTCCTAGCAGCTGGCTCTAACCTATCACCTGGAGGTGGCACCCCCATCACTGGTCACCATGGGGGACTGCACCCAAGTCTTAGCGACTATTACCCCCGAGGCCTTGCAGTTACAAGTGCAGCAGCTTTCCAAAGGGATGGCTGACCTGGCTAAGGTTGTCCAGTCGATCCATGGATCCTAGCCACTGGAGAGGATCCTGTTGGCCTCCAGCCCTGATGACGTCCCGTGGTTACGCCAGAGGAGGTACCCCGCCGGCCATGGATGACTCACCGACCGCTACGACGCTGCAGGACAATCCATCTGCCACCGCTGCATCGAGGTGGGCCACATTGCCAGATTCTGCACTTTAAACGAGAAATCCCTGGGTCCAAAACACGTAAGCTTGTGGACCACTTCACAGGTTCCCACTTCTCACAAGTCCTAGCCAGTAAATCCTAGCCACTAAATCAGTGTCCAAAAACAGCAAAGGACAAATTTAGAACATATTTCTTTACCACAGCATTACTTTGGTCAGTGGAACATTGCACTCATGCAAGGTGCAGCTTTGCTTTGATTAAAAAGGGAAGGCATTACTAGTGCAGGACACCAGCCTCCAATCACTAAACACCTCCTAAATCTTGGAGGACAGCAAACCACTGGCTGTCCTGCACAATGAATTTGATTCACATAGGACGCTGTTCACACAGGTTACTGCAATGTGTGCCCAGCCTCTTACATTAGCCCCTATCTCAGTAGGCTGCTGTTTCTGGCACTACAACACTGGAGGTGTTTAGTGATTGAAGGCTGGTGTCCTGCACTAGTAATACGTTCCCTTTTTAATCAAGGCAAAGCTACACCTTGCATGAGTGCAATGGTCGACTGACCAAAGTAATGCTGTGGTAAAGAGAAATCCCTGGGGCAGCAGGCCAACCCCTAGGAATGAGCCCGTCCGGCCCACAGAACTGGCGCGACAGGTTTGTGGGAGGACGATCGGACCTGCCTGTCGTGATGGATGAACACCTTATTGGACACCGGCTTGCAGGTGGCCACAATGCCTTATATCCTTTACAAACGGTACTGGGCCAATTTTGACATTACCCGCCGCCCAGATGACAGTTTTACAATATTTGCTACTAATAGTCAGCCCTTACCACAAGTGGGGTTCAAAGAAGTAACTATTAAGGTTGGGCATGTAGAACTCAGCGCCCAGGGTATGGTGGTTGTTGATGTTGACCGGCAGACAACTAACCAGATGCTTACCCTAGGCACTAATGTCATTGAAAATTGTCTGAGAGAAATTATTGTTTTATTACAACAGGTTGCCGAGACTGTCAACTTCAGGCAGTAGAGAGTCCAGCAGAAAGAAATATAGGCCCTGATGCCGAGGCAGCAGGTGGAGCTGTCTGGTGGAGAAGTCAGCAGTGTAAGAGTAAGTGATTCGGTCCCCATTGCAATACTCCTGAGAAGTGAAATGTTAATCTGGTGTAGGGCGACAAAAGGCCTTCAAGGTCAATATTACCAAGCATTGGTAGAGCCCGTATACTCGGACAGTAGGTCCACTGTCCTAACAGCCAAAGGGGTAGTTGATGTCCGCAAGGGGAGAGTACCGGTATGCATCTTAAACTGTGGGGAGGAGGAGGTCAAACTGCCTAGGTATGCTACCATTGCTAATCTGTACACTGTCAGTAACAATGTCGTAACGGCAGTGGAACCCTTAAACCCATCTGACCAGGTGGAGGACAACTGCTCTGGGGGGCAGCTGGAGGACTGGTGTCAGAAGCTATATGTAGGCACTGGCTCCACCCCTTCACACCAAAAGCATGGAGTTTACCGGGTAATCCAAGAATATGAACAGGTCTTCAGTAAACATTCTTTAGACTTTGGGCAGGTAAAAGGGGTACAACACCACATCCCCGTAGGTGACCATCCGCCCATCAAAGAGAGATACAGACCTGTTCCACCAGCTCACTATCAATGTGCCAAAGAGATGTTACGGGAAATTAAGAAGGCTGGTGTGGTGTGATCTGAGATAGTTGTAGCCCTTGGGCAGCTCCACTAGTGCTGGTGAAGAAGAAAGATGGTACAATGAGAATGTGTGTTGACTACAGGCAGTTTAATCGCATTACACATAAGGATGCTTACACATTACCCAGAATTGAATAGTCATTAGCTGCATTGAGAACTGCTATTTTTCCACCTTAGATCTAAGCAGCGGGTATTGGCAGGTTTCCGAAGCAGAGACGGACAGAGAGAAGACAGTGTTCACGATACTGATGGGCCTCTGTGAGTATAGCTGCATGCCATTTGGACTCTGCAATGCATGGGAATGTTTCAGAGGTTGATAGAGTGTTGCCTGAGACACCGAAACCTTGAAACCTTGCTAGTGTACTTGGATGATGTCATAGTCTACTCGAAGATGTATGACGACCACTTGAATCACCTGGCTGAGGTATTTGAGGCATTGTCCAAGTTTGGCATGAAAGTGAAGCCGTCCAAGTTCCACTTGCTGAAACCCAAGGTACAGTACCTAGGGCAGGACATGTGGTCAGAGCTGAAGATGTGGCACCAGACCCTGACAAGGGCACAGCAATAAAGGACTGGCCGAGGCCCACCACCATCAAAGAGGTACAACAGTTCCTGGGGCTGGTAGGTACTAGCGAAGGTTTATCAAGGGCTTCACAAAAATAGCAGCACCTTTGTAAGACCTCCTGGTAAGCCAGTCCAAGAAGGCCAAGGGCCCGAGTCCCTCCTTGCAGTGGGACGACAGAGTAGAAGACTCCTTCAACCAGATGAAGTGGGCCCTGACAGGGATGAGATCCTGGCCTACCCTGACTATGGCCAGCCGTTGTGCTCTATATAGACTCGAGCAACGTGGGATTGGGAGCCATGTTATTCCAGGTGCAGAGAGGCAAAGAGACAGTGATTGCCTATGCCAGCAGGAAGCTCCATCCTACAGAAAGAAACCCTGTCAACTATAGCTCGTTCAAGCTAGAGTTTCTCGCCGTGGTATGGGCCGTGATTGAACGGTTCAAACACTATCTGGCTTCAGCGAAGCTTACCATCTATACAGAGCAGGGGTGGACACAGACTATAAAGAGCTTCTGTGCAAGAAATTTTTTGGGGCCCTGTTCCTTTATAGTGCAACAAAGTTATGTAAATATATATATACCCTTCCTGACCTATCCATCACCGTCAACGACTGCACCCTCTCACCCGTCCCCCATGCCAAATGTCTCGTGGTAACCCTTGACTCCTCCCTCTCCTTCAAGCCCCATATCCAATCCCTCGCCACCGCCTGCCGTCTCCAACTAAAAAACATTGCCCGCATCCGCTCCTTCCTTGACCACAACACAGCTAAGACACTTGTCCATGCCCTCATCATCTCCCGCCTGGACTAATGCAACCTCCTATTCACCGGCCTCCCTGCCTCCTCCCTTGCACCTCTCCAGACCATCCTCAACTCTGCTGCCCGACTCATCCACCTATCTTCCCGCTACTCCCCCACCTCCCCTCACCGCCAAGCCCTCCACTGGCTCCCCATGCCCCAGCGATCTCGCTTCAAAACCCTAACCCTGACATACAAGGCCATACACAACCTGTCCCCTCCCTACATCTCCGACCTGGTCTCCCGCTACCTCCCGTCGAGCAACTTGCGCTCCTCCCAAGAACTCCTCCTCTCAACCCCCCGCATCTCCACCTCCCATAACCACACCCAAGACTTCTCTCGTGCTTCTGCCAGACTCTGGAACTCCCTCCCCCATCACATCAGACACTCCCCGACCCTGGGAAGCTTCGAGAAAAACCTGAAGACCCACCTCTTCCTACAAGCCTACAACACACACTGAGACCCTATCCACTGCACCATCTCACCTCTCCCCTCCTACTGTCTCCCTCCCCACCCCCTTTAGACTGTGAGCCCTCGCGGACAGGATCCCCGACCCTGCTGTACCCGTATGACTAATTGTGATATGTCATCGTTTGTCGTCGTTTGTGGTCGTCTTCGACCTCCTGTTTCTGTCTACCCTCTAAATTGTAAAGCGCCATGTATCCTAATGGCGCTATATAAATACCTATTAATAATAATAATAATAATAATATATATTGTAATATGTATAAATGCTGCGTATTTAAGTGCGGGAAAATCTGCAGCATATCAATTCTTGCTGTGAGTTTTCCCACACTAAATGGGCTGTATATATAATATTGAGGCTTTGCAGGGTTATATTTATTATCTGGTGAATACTGATGGGCTGTATACATTATTTGGAGGCCAGTTGTACAATCCAAATAATATATACAGCCCAGCAGAGCTTCCAAATAACATATATAGCCCAGCACAGCCTCCAAATAACATATAGCCCAGCACAGCCTCCAAATAACACATACAGCCCAGCACAGCCTCCAAATAACATATATATATATCCCCCAGTGTGCTCCCCCTGATGTCTGTGGGCCCCTTGGAGCTATGTATTTGCCCCTGACAGGAGCCCCTGGCCCCCTGTGCACTTCTCCCTCCATGCTTTCCTTCCTAACCTGTGTGGAAGACAGCCGCTGGTCACAGTGCCTGGTTGTATGAGCCCGGAGCAGAACTCTATGGTTTCCAGCACCTCCTGCATTGCACTTCCTGCAGGAGATCATAAGAGTTCTGCTCCTGGATCAGTACTGTCATGCAGGGACATACAGAGAAATCATGGGGCCCCATAGCAGAATTTCTAATTGGAGCCCCCACAAAAAAAATATTTGACTGCATCAACCTGGGGGCAGGATTAGTCAGTTCATTTCCTAGGAGGTCTGTGAAGAGGTCCCATGGACTGGAGCAGAGTAAAGCTCGTCCCGATACAGAGACTAGCAAGCATAATGGACCCATAGGAGAGGGTCTGAGGAAGTTGAGAAGCAGGTCTGGGGAGTGAAGCTAGTTGCTGGCTCACCCCAGTGCAGAGCACCAGAAGCGGACAATGGAGTCCAAAGTTGTGAGGGTATTCCAGGCCCAGCAAGCAAATCTGGAGGGCAGGAGATTCCAAGTCCCCCATCCACAACAAAGCCTAGGAGGCACAGCAGCACCAAGTAGCTCAGGGACAGTAGCCGGAGGAGTGGTACTCGAGCAGGGCTCGAGCTGCATGCCATGCAGGTGAGAGACTCTACGCTGGAGGAGAGAGGTCGCAGCTTAGCTACAGGCAGCCAGGACCCACCAAGAGCAGAGCAACAGGGAGGCATCAGAACTCACCGGGTGAGGAGATCCCCAACTTGCTTTCAGGCCACCCAGCCTAACACTGCCATAGACTTTCCTGGTTGCCCTGGGGATCCGCTCCACCCGTGAGGAATGAAACCATCACTGCTGCACCCCCACAAAAAAAATGCTTGGCTGGGTCAACCCGGGGGGCAGGGTTAGTCAGTTCAGTTCCTAGGAGGAATGTGAAGAGGTCCCATGGACTGGAGCAGAGTAAAGCTCGTCCCGGGACAGAGACTAGCAAGCATGAGGGACCCATAGGAGGGGGTCTGAGGAAGTCGAGAAGCAGGTCTGGGGAGTGGAGCCAGTTGCTGGCTCACCCCAGTGTAGAGCGGCAGAAGCGGACAATAGAGTTTGAAGTTGTGAGGGTATTCCAGGCCCAGCAGCCAAATCCGGGGGGCGGGAGATTCCAAGTCCCCCATCCACAACAAAGCCTAGGAGGCACAGCAGCACCAGATAGCTCAGGGACAGTAGCCGGAGGAGTGGTACCCGAGCAGGGCTCGAGCTGCCTCCCATATGGGTGAGAGACTCTACGCAGGAGGAGAGGGTCGCAGCTTAGCTACAGGCAGCCAGGACCAACCAAGAGCAGAGCAACAGGGAGGCCTCAGAACTCACCGGGTGAGCAGATCCCCAATTTGCTTTCTGGCCACCCAGCCTAACACTGCCATAGACTTTCCTGGTTGCCCTTCGGATCCGCTCCACCCGTGAGGAGCGAAACCATCACTGCTGCACTCCCATCATCTCCAGAGGTCCCTTACCGCATACCACATACCACAACAACTATCCCTAAATCATCACCTCTGTGCTTTTAACTCTACACCTGGGGCCATAGAGCAGGGACCTTGACCCCTGTGACTCCCCTGGAAGCATCCGAAGTTCAGTTCCGAGTACCCTACAGCCCATGTAAGCAATCAGCTAAAAAATGGTTACTCACTGACTAAAGTAATGAACACGCAAACTAGATATTTTCTTTTATTAGAGTATGTACAGCACTAGTGTAGCAGCTAATAGCACTAGTATACAACTAATATTGTGGCACCCCAAGAGTTAAAGTGCCACAGAAACATCAACACAGGTTTACTCCCCACACAGCACTACACTAGAAAGTGTGAGAAGCTTAGGTAGCACCTGCAAGAGTGGGAGGAGCTAATGTTGTTTACCTCAGAGCAGGAGTGACAGTTAGTCAGTTGAGTTAAGCCTGGAGTTGGAGTCTGGAGTCGGAGGAGAGTCGAGTGGGAGTGGAGGTCCCGAGAGGACTGAGGGAAGGAGTCAGAGAAACAGAGGAACACACCCGGGACAAGGAGTTACCCTAAACTCACCCTGGAGAGGCGCTTAGGGCGGATACCGGATCCGAGGCTGTGCCTGAAACAGACAGGACAGTGAATACCGGGATAGTGAAGGTCCACCATCTTCACTGTACCATAGCAAAGCAAAACGGAGTCATCAGTGACACAGAGGACTCAAGATGCCTAGCAGATTGGTACCCGTGAGAGGAGAAAGGGCCAGCAGTTTAGCTAAAAGTGGCAGTAGGGCCACACACAAAGCGCAGAAGTAGGAAGCCAAGGACCCGGTCAGGGTGGGAGCAACCGGCCCCGGTACAGACTCTGTGGACAATACCCTGCTTTACCATCTTCACAGTAAAGACTTGGAAAACGACAACAAACGTGAGTGTGTGTGATCCTTGTACTGAAACCCTACTTTCCCTCATAAACTGCCATTGCCTCCACTCTCATCATCTCTACTACTACCTCTACTTTCCTGTAACATCTATAACAACCATCACAGACTTTAATTACTACTGCCCCGGGGAACCAAGCTCTACCTGCGGGGAGCCATTACATCTACAGCTGCCAAACATCATCCCGGAGGTTCTGCAGTAGCGGTGATCACCCTGACCACAACCCGTGGGTGGCGTCACAACAAACCTAATCCCTTGTAAATACACCCCATTTACTTGTGCGAACCCGGAACACGGTCCGGACCAGGACCGCCGTGACATTCCCCAGCAGTACCCTGGTCCGGCACCGAGTACCCCGTCCCAGTGGGCTCCACAATATAACAGCTTTTTATATTTACAGCAGTCAAATAGTTAACTGCAGGTCAGCAGTGATGAAAAGGAACAGGATACTTGCTTGCAGAGCAGATTATACACTATTTTAGCAACATTGTAGTCAGAATAAAACTGTACAGCAGAAAGAAAACATTTGGTATGCTACTAAAGAAATGAATAAATACACCAATAGCCACAACCCAAATGCTTTGGCTTATTGCATTAATCAATCAAAAAGAACCACTGATAAAGTAAAAAACAGATAGAAGTCCAAAAAGTAAAAATGACAATTTTACTTGTCATATTTAAAGTTCATAAAAGTAAGGGGAATAAGCTCCAAGCAGATAAGTGAAATCAAAGACACAACAAAAAATGGAAGACATCTGGCATAATACATTTAGGGTGAGCAAAAGTTGCATAAAGATATCATACAATACACATAGTAAATATGAAGTATAAATGATCAAGCACTAAACTCATTAATTACATCTACAATATGAAATTAAAAATGTATATGCATATTTGTAAATGGGATAACAAATTCCAAATATCAGAATAGTACTAACAAAATAAGCCCTGCCTATAGGAGAAACATAGCAATGTCAAGAAAGAAATCTATCCAGAGTGATATAAGTAGACTAAAGTAGTCTGCGTATAAAATGCACATGTGCAAGTATGCATATGATTCAACCAGAGCTAGGGTGGATAAGGGACTCGGACACCGGGGCTACTGTGTGGGGAGTCACGGATGGTCGGGACCCCGGTGCTGTACCCTGGCGATCAATTATACCAGATGTTGATGGTAAACGATGGGGGTAAAAGGGGTTATTTACAGGGGAACGTGACGCCACCTGTAGAGTCCGGTAAGATGGTACCGGCGCTGCCAGCTGGACACTGAGGTGATGGAGGGGGCAGCAGTGTGTGGTACAGATCCCCACAGGTGGAGCTTTACCTCAGGGCAGCTATGATGGTGAGACGGTGAGGGAGGACAGTGATGGTAAATGGTGGTGCAGTTCTTACCCTCTGCTGTTGATGTTGATGATGTTATGTCCTCCGGGCTGCGGCAGGAAGAATAACAGAAACAGTTCCAGTTGAACTTTGCTTTACTCGGTACCAGCTGATGGCATAACAAAACACGGTACAATTTGGTTTCAGGGTGTTGTTGCCAACTCAGGGTTTTTCTTATGGAGTCATTAGATGTTCTTTCTTAGTCTTCCAGGGTCTATTACTTTCTCTAGATCTTTCAGTCTTTCCCACCTTTGAAGAGCTCACCCACCAGTCCTGCAGTCTGTATCTAGTAGTCTTAGCTAGACTTATACCGGTCCAAATGGGAACAGCAGGAACGCACACGTTTCCCACCTGACACCGGGTTTTAGTCTTCCTTCACTAGTGTAGGACCGTCTTTTGGGCATGAGGGGTGAGGTACTTTTGTGGGGCTGTCAGCGACCCGGTTCTGTTGGGCCTGCAGCTCGTCTGCTTTGCAGTCAGGGTTGAACTCCTGGCTGCCTCGGTTGTCCGTGTCACCGGTGTCCCCTCAACATGACCAGCTGGCTCCTACCAGCCCTGGCCCGTTGCCATCTGTCCTGGGCCCCCACATAAAGATGGGGTACCCTCCACTCAGCTGGGCTGCCAGGCCTGACCAATCTGTCTGCCTTCCCAGCACTGACTGAGGTAAACTCTCAACTGTCACTCTACTCTATCCTAAGCTCCGCCCCCACCTGTGGAACCTACGATATTACCAGTTCCCCCTACACTAAGTGGTGCGGTCCTAAGTGAGTGCTAAAAATAGACTCCATAAGATTTAAATCCTAACCTAGAAACTTACAATAATATTACATATAGATATTAAATGCAATACCACTCTGTGGCGCATACCCGCAGGGGCGCCACACATATGTGTAGTAAACCTATTGCATTGAAATGTACCTATAATAGGAAACAAGATTATACCAGCCAAGACAAAGTATTTCAGTGTGAAAAGCGGGTGAGATGGGATAAGGGGTGCATCTGCCATGGGGCGACCAGAGTTGTTGCTTTAGGTGGTAGACAGAGGGCGGCATCGGCAGGGGACCTAGTGGTAGTTGCTGCAGTCCCGGTGGCCTCTGCTGGCCGCATTCTTACAGGTCCTGGCTGCTGTGTGTTCTCTGCATGGCTCAGCATCCAGGGGGTGATGGAATAGGTGCTCATCCAAGAAGATGATATGCATGAAATCAACAGTTCCTTGGTAGGCGGAACCGGCAGAAGTATTTTTGAATGCGAAACAGGCTGTTGTCCTTACTTGGCCTACTTCCTCCCCCTTGTCTTTTTTATCCTCTTTATGAAATAAAATTTTCTGGATCTTATGGATTGGTGTGCCCTCTGTTTTTTCTTTTGGAACCATGGCTGAATATGAATTCATTTTGTTATAAATTGTTTTATTCATAATAAAAAATGTTATTTTCAGCAATCTATCAATCAATCACTTCTCGCCCTTTTGGTAAGATCTATCATTGCATATGATTGTTTCAAAACTTGGTATGCTTTGCAAGCTATTAAAACTGAAGACTGCAGGAAGAACGTTTAGGGCCTGAACACATGAAGTGTATTTTAATGCATATTTGGTGCATATCTGCTGCATATGCGCAGCAGATCGACACCATATCTGCAACAGCGTGTTTTCCGAGTAAAGCCTATTGGTTTTGCTAATTTCTGTCCTCATGGGGCCACTAAAAAATGCAGCAAATATGCAGATATTATTTTAGTACAAGAAAATATGCAGCATGTCAATTCTTGCTGGGTGTTTCTCCGCAATAAATACCCCAACTCCCCAACCCCCGCCTCAGAAACAGGGCTTGTGCCCTATGGTAATATTTGTAATTGTGATTAAAATGTATTTATTGTGCATGCATATAAATTGTGGGGACCTGGTGAGGGCCTGCATAATTGTTTTAAAACCAATACTTTATTATAAGGTGTGTTTGAAATCCTGTCGCTTTTGCAGCCAGAGTGGAGACTTCTATGCCTCTTCTACACAATTTGCATAGGAGAGCAAGGTATGCCTATTCTGAAAGCTCTCTACAAACTGAACTATCAAAAGCCATGTAGACAGTAGAGATGAGCGATGTTCGATTCGAATTGTTCGCCAATCTCAAATTCGAGCTGGTTTTGGCGGTGCTAGAGTCATTCTCCGAATTAGAACAATTTGCTTTAAATTTGGCAGTTCTAGCATATGTTTGATAACGCTTCGATCCACAAAAGCTTAATCTTCCTAACCCTAAACCTAGCCCTAATGGTACCTTTACACGCCTATACAAAATGGTGGAAACAACCGGATGCTTCACGTGCACGAGCACGCACAAACAGTTGAAAACGGTACACGCACCAACTTTACACGCCGCAACAAGGTGCGCTACAGTAGGTTACATCTATCTCTGGATACACCGCCGGGTGCCACAAGTTACCTTCTGTAGCTCACCTTACCTCATTTACACGCCGCTATAACAAGGTAATATGGGCGGAACAAAGGCAGCAGGGACAACACATAGGCGTGCCACAATTGTGGATTACGAGAATTCCGTACGCTGATAGGACAAAGCAATAACATCATGATTGGGCAGCCAGCGCAGGAGGCTAACTAATACATGACGCTCGAGCAATTGTGTAGTGTGACTGGTCAGCTCCTTAAATATGCCTCCCTATGCAGCGACAACCAATCGCAACGCAGGAGCTTCCACCAATGATCGCTGATGGGGCGCGGTATCCCGGAGCCTGTGTCACGCCCCAGGTAGATAGCAAGGTGTAGAAACAACCCTCCTGCTCCTTATTTACACGCCGATACAGGCCGTAACCATCGCCTTGAAATCAACCTGTTTTTGAGCTCTGCTCTGAAACAGGTGCCTCAAGTGACGGGTGGAAACAACCGTCTTTACACGCCGCGACCGCGGGTTGATTTGGCGGTGCAAGATACATTTCTCTCATCTACCCGGTTGTTTCCACCATCCTGTAGCAGCGTGTAGAGGTACCTTAATACTGCAAATGAATGTTAATATCCAGTTTGTGTGTATATTGTGCAGGGGGCGCTTGTATCAGAGCTGCAGCAATAAGGTTGCGCTCTTTTTTTTTTTTCTCCTAAAGCATGTACAGTGGGGCGGTTCAGGCTGCTAGCCAATCACAGTGCCACACTGCAAAGTGCATTTTTTCACACAACTAAGGTCATCATTGGCTGTGTCTGTCACATGTTACATGTCCTAGCCCTATAAAACCGGGCCATCTTCAAGATCGCCACCATTTTGCTGATAGCTGCTGCAGGTGTTAGACGGCACCCGCTGCTGCTGCTGTGTGCGACCGCTAAACAGTGCAAACTAGATTGTGTTCTCTCAGTCCGCTAGTGAGTAAATACAAAGTTAGATAGATAAGTTTAGGGAGTAGGGACTAGTAATATCAGCCTTTTTAGGGCGGATCCATAGGAGTGGCTATTAGGGATAGGGACTAGGGACTAGTAGTCTATCAGCCCTTTTCAGGGCTACTTCATAGAAGCAGGGACTAGTTTTAATTTCAGCCCTTTTGAGGTCTAGGTTAGAGTAGTCTCTATTAGTTTTTGCCAGGCAGGTGTATGTCAGGTGTGTGCCAGTGCTGTGTAAGTTTTTCTCACAGCATCTGGCCACAGTAATATAGCTCTTTGAATCTATTAGGACAGGTAGTGTAGCACTGCTGTGAAGAAAGCTACACCACCTGTCTTAATTAGGCATTTTTACTGCAGCTAGTCCAGGCACTTTGTTCGGGCTAGTAGCAGACTAGCAGTGTCCCACCGTGGTGTAGCCCACTTGTGAGAGAAGCTGCACCTTCAGTGTAGTTGATTCTACTAATTTTTTACTGCACCAAGCAAACCTGTCATTTTTTACTTAAAAGCAGTGTTCACTAAACCTTCACTGTAGGCCACGTTTAATACAACCAAATACACCTTGAGTGTAGTTCATTCTACTACTTTTTTACTGCAACAAGCTAACCTGTCAGTTTTTGCTTAAAAGCAGTGTTCACTGTTTTTACTGGAACAAGCAAACATAATTTATTGTGCCTAGTACCACTGTCTGGCCAATCAGCTGTGCTCGATTTTCATCAGAATATTTTTTGCCAACAACTGCAGAGTTGCCAATTTGGTCACATACAAATTGAGTGGCAAAAGGCCTGTTGCTGGTGGAAGGGGGAATAGGCGTGGTGGAAATGGGAAAAACAGTTTGTGTCCGTGGAGTACGTGGGAAAGCAAGAGTAACATCTGCTGGAGAAAGAGCATCTTCCAGCCAAAGTAAGATGTCCACTTCTTTCCGTGGAGATTCTGATATGATCCCTTTCGTACGGACACGACTCAGACGACGATCAATACCAATTCTAGATGAGGCACAAAAAGAGCAGGCACTTGAAGCAAGTGCTTCAGCAAGTGGGCTCTCCTCCACCTCAACTTCTACTTCACAAATACCATAGTCCTCAGAGGTGTCACCACAATCCCACTTGCTTCCGCACAGCTCCCAAGTCTCGAGCCACCCATCTGAGTATGGGTAAGACAGATGGTTGACTATGCATCGCTCTTTACCCATACTATAGCCTGGGAATCAGAGGTCTGCTGAAAAGCTTTTGTGAGTCAAGACGAGGTAATGATCTGCACTGATGCCCAGGCTCAGATAAAAAAGGTTCTGAGCAAGTATAATGTAGACCCTCATTCTTAAAGTGTCGACTGCACCTTGGAGATCTTGTGAGCCCTTCTGCATACGACTCCTCCTGTACTTCGTCCCCCTCTCTAGTGCCACCACCTGACTCCGAATACTGTTTAAAGCAGTGATGGGCAACCTTTTGAGCTTGGTGTGTCAAAATTCGCCAAAAAAGCGAGCATAACTCGCGAGGTGTGTCACCTTGAGAAAAAAACCCTAATTTTACGATATTTATAGTTTAAATAACAAATATGTATAATTCTTTAACTTACCTGCTTAGTGACTTCTTTGTTAATCTGTCAGTTGGTTTCTTTTGTTGGTCTTGCTGTTATTTAACTTGTGTGGGGTGTCATGAAGTAAGTCAGATAAGTGAGGGGGAGGGGGAATTCTTCCAGTGATGGCGAACCTGTGGCAGTCCAGCAACAGCAACAGCTGGACTGCCACAGGTTCGCCATCACTGATTTAGTGACTTTTTTGTTGCTGAATTTCATTGGCTAAATCTTCAATTGAAGGTTGGTATTTTGTACACTTCAAGGCCAAGCAAGCGCTACTAAGGTTATCTGTCAAAATGTCTATTTATATTCCACGTTCTGCTTACTACCGTTTCACTACATAGAACGCAAAATGATCTGCCATTTTTTTCTATAATGCCATACATCTCAGTCCATGTCTCTTGAAAGGGTCGGCTACTGCTACTACTACCACTTCCTTTACTTAACCTTGTTTTTTTTTGGCTTCTCCATCAGAGGGGCAGTGACAGAAGATTTATAGATAGCCCTGCAGGCAATTAGGGGTTAACTGTCTTTTAGGAAAGGGCAGAGTTAATAAGCAGAAATAGGGATTAATAGGGTGAAATGGAGTCTGTACGCTGCAAGATGGTGTTCCTTATGTAAATTAATGGCGGGAAACGGCACCCATAGCACAGGCCTCTTCCAGCCTCCCCCTCACTTATCTCAGTAATGGCCAATCACACATTCATGACACCCAGCCCAGATTCTGCCCAGAACCTTTCACTGGACTCGAGGATGGTTGTAATCACTGGACCTCCAGACAGCGATCACAGGGCCTCAGATATGCGTCCCCCACAGCGTTCCGCTGCTCCCTGCTGCGCCAGCCAGAAGTTCCGCCGCCCTACCGGAAGTCCCAGGACTAGACTCTCTGTGCCGGAGCTCTGCTGTTCTGGCTACAGACCTCCAGCACATTTTTTTTTCCTCATCTGTAGTTAGTGATGGGCGAGTCCTAACTCGGAATCGCTTGACTCTAGTCTAGCGAGTCCGACCCCGGGACTCGCTACTCGTTGCTAGTCTAGCGAGTCCAATGTTAATGAATGGGGAAGCGAGTAATAGCGAGTAATGTGTCATTTACAAATCGCAGATGTCTCGGAAAGCGCTCGCATTGCTGTTTTGGAAACCCGACTCGCAACAGTTTTTTGCTGCTGTGTCCGTGTCTGTGGTTTTTATCCAAATAGCGAGTCTAGTTTCTCCGGCGGCCGCGTGTCACTGAAAATGGCTACGCGTGTCAGTGCTGACACGCGTGTCATAGGTTCGCCATCACTGGTTTAAAGTGTGGTCCAGCATGTAAATGACGGGAATAGTCATGCTGATAATGGCATCATCATCACTAAACATCTTCGTCGACATTTCAATACTGTACAGAATGGTGCATAGGTCCTTCATTTCAGACCACTCCACCAGTGTGATTTGCCCCACCTCTGGATCTCGTAGGCCCAGGTTATACGTCATGACGTATTGCATCAGGGCTCGTCAGTGCTACCACAGTTGCTGCAACATGTACAGAGTTGAATTCCATCGTGTCGGCACATCACATTGCAGCTGGTGAACAGGCAGGCCGAACGACTTCTGTAGAGATGCAAGGCGTTGAACTACGGGATGCGAATGGCGGAAATGAGCACACAGCGACCGTGCCCTCTGCTGAAGACTATCTAGGAACGGATAGTGTGCAAAAATTTGCTGGACAACCAGGTTTAAGATGTGAGCCATGCAAGGCACGTGTGTCACATTGCCCCGGCGGAGGGATGCACCCAGCATTGTAGCATTGTTGCACACGGCCTTCCCTGGCTGCAGGTTGAGTGGACACAAGCATTGATTATTATTATTATTATTATTATTTATAGAGCACCACTCATTCCATGGTGCTGTACATGAGAAAGGGTTGCATACAGACAAGTTACAAATATAATGAACAAAGTGACATACTGATACAGAGGGGAGAGAGGACCCTACCCTTGCTGGCTTACATACTACAGGGCAATGGGGAGGGAGATGGTAGGTTGGGTCTGCTCGGGTGGTGCTGGATTGCCAGGTCCGGTGGTGGTGGAGCGCCGGGTCCAGTGGTGTTGAGGCGGCACTGTGCTCATTACAGGTTGTAGGCTGTTCTGAAGAGATGGGTTTTCAGGTTCCGCTTGAAGGTTCTGAGTGTAGGGGACAGTCAGACGTGGTGGGGTGCAGAGTTCCAGAGGATGGGGGATGCTCGGGCAATGTCTTGCAGGCGGTTAGACGAGGAACGTACAAGTGTGGAGGAAAGAAGGAGGTCTTGGGAGGATCGAAGATTACGAGTTGGATGGTATCGGGAGATTAGTTCAGAGATATATGGGGGGGACAGATTGTGGATGGCTTTGTAAGCCAATGTTAGTAGTTTGAATTGGATACGCTGGTGAATTGGGAGCCAGTGGAGGGATTTGCAGAGGGAAGACGTGGAGGAATAGCGAGGAGAGAGGTGGATTAGTCGGGCAGCAGAGCTAAGGACAGATTGAAGTGGTGCAAGAGTGTTAGCAGGAAGGCCACAGAGTAGAAGGTTGCAGTAGTCAAGGCGGGAGATGATGAGGGCATGCATGAATAGTTTAGCAGAGTGGGAGTTGAGGAAGGGACGGATCCTGGCAATGTTTTTGAGTTGGAGACGGCAGGAAGTGGCAAGGGCCTGGATGTGCGGTTTGAAGGACAATTTAGTATTAAAATACACCTTAAAGGGAACTTGTCATTTTGAAAATGATAGCTGACTTTTAGGCATGTTGTAGAGCGGAAAAAAATGATCAGTTTTATATATTTGTTTGTAGGAAAAGTTTCAGGAATACTAGCATTTTGTTCTTTGAAAGCCCTCAAGTTTGTATGCATATGAGTCCAGTGGGCAGTCCTCTTGAGTCATTTCTTTATGGCTGTACATTCAAGACAACTGTCATTCATTAGTACCACCCATGCACTCATATGCCTGCCAACACCAGAAATCTCCATTAATATTATGCGAATTATTCTATATCTTTTCCCGCAAACCTATATATATATCATTCTTCTCAGCCTTCTCCTACTCTATTCCACAGATTGGATTGCATATACAGTGTCACAGGTTCCCTTCAAATTGTAAGTAAGCTTCCAAACATTTTGCTTATTTGACACTTTCAGTGAATTGACAGGAGTTTGCAGCCACCATGACCAGGCAACAATTAGGCAAATGAATTTCTTCAACCAGTGGCTCAAGTGGTTAGCACTGTAGCCTTTGCAGCACTGGAGTCTTGAGGTCCTGGGTTCAATTCCCACCAAGGACACGAAGGACAACATCTGCAAGGAGTTTGTATGTTCTCTCTGTGTCTGCGTGGGTTTCCTCCAGGCACTCCGGTTTCCTCCCACATTGTAAAGACATACTGATAGGATGTTTGCTTTGTAAAAAAAAACAGGGTACTTAATACATTAAGGTGTACCCACTTCTGAACAGTACCTACAGTTGTATCCAAAAGTATTGACACCCATGCAATTCTGTCAGATAATACTCAGTTTCTTCCTGAAAATGATTTCAATCACAAATTCGTTGGTATTATTATCTTCATTTAATTTGTCTTCAATGACAAAACACATAAAGAATTGTCCTAAAGCCAAATTTTATATAGTTCCACACCAAACATAAAAAAGGGGGTGGACAAAAGTATTGGCCCTGTTAGAAAAATTATGTGATGCTTCTCTAATTAACAGCACCTGTAACTTACCTGTGGCACCTAACAGGTGTTGGAAATAACTAAATCACACCTGCAGCCAGTTGACATGGATTAAAGTTGACTCAACTTCTGTCCAGTGTCCTTGTGTGTACCACATTGAGCATTGAGAAAAGAAAGAAGACCAAAGAACTATATGAGGACTTGAGAAACCAAATTGTGAGGAAGCATGAGCAATCTCAAGGCTACAAGTCCATCTCCAAATACCAGAATGTTCCTGTGTCTACCGTGCGCAATAGTAATATAATAGAAGGCGTGCACTCTGAGTTCTCTTGTGTAGCATGAGGTGCTAATTGAGGGGTTTGGTAGACCCACAGTATAGTTAACGTGAAAGAACAATTGCACACTCATATGCTTTCTTCTGCAAAAAGGTGATTTTTATTGGTTTAGTTAGCAACAGGGAACCAACGTTTCGGTCCACTTTGGACCTTGATCACGGTAGTTGCCTTTAAACGTTGCTTTCTTTCATTTGTGTGGGTATACGTATCCCTTTCACTCTTTCAGTCTTCCTGTATGCTATATCCAGGATCCTCGGACCCTGTTTTATGGGTACCTTATTTCAGTGTATTCTAATCCCTGGTTCGGGTGGGTGTCTCTGTGCGCAATGTCATCAAGAAGTTTAAAGCCCATGGCACTGTGGATAACCTCCCTAGATGTGGACGGAATAGAAAATTTGACGAGAGATTTCAACGCAAGATTGTGCGGAAGGTGGATAAAGAACCTCGACTAACATCCAAACAAGTTCAAGCTGTCGGTGTCTGAATGAAAAAGGACTGTATGGTAGGATACCCAGGAAGACCCCACTTCTTACCCCGAGACATAAAAACGCCAGGCTGGAGTTTGCCTAAACTTACCTGAGAAAGCCTAAAACGTTTTGGAAGAATGTTCTCTGGTCAGATGAGACAAAAGTAGAGCTTTTTGGGCAAAGGCATCAACATAGAGTTTTCAGGAGAAGAAAAGAGGCATTCAAAGAAAATAACACGGTCCCTACAGTCAAACATGGCGGAGGTTCCCTGATGTTTTGGGGTTGCTTTGCTGCCTCTGATAATGGACTGCTTGACCGTGTGCATGGCATTATGAAGTGTGAAGACTACCAACAAATTTTGTAGCATAATGTAGGGCCCAGTGTGAGAAAGCTGGGTCTCCCTCAGAGGTCATGGATCTTCCAGCACGACAATGACCCAAAATACACTTCAAAAAGCACTAGAAAATGGTTTAGGAGAAAGCACTGGAGACTTCTAAGGTGGCCAGCAATGAGTCCAGACCTGAATCCCATAGAACACCTGTGGAGATATCTAAAAATGGCAGTTTGGAGAAGGCACCCTTCAAATATCAGGGACCTGGAGCAGTTTGCCAAAGAAGAATGGTCTAAAATTCCAGCAGAGCATTGTAAGAAACTCATTGATGGTTACCGTAAGCAGTTGAGCAACGTCCTGGCAGATTTGAGCTGCTGCAGCTCCTGTGAGTGGGGTCACTCAGGTGTCACAGATGCTGCTGCTCTGTGACAGCCTGTAGTTGACCCCACAGGGGGTGGATTAACCCCCCCATGCCCAGGACCCCTCCGATCGGCAGTTTTAAAGTGAAACTGCCGATCGGAGGGAATCATAGGGATTCACCCCTCCCGATCTGATTGGAGCTCTCCAATCAGATCTGGAGGGGCAGATCGGCAAGTGTCAACCCCTCCTAACCTCCCTCCCGCTCCATGACTCACAGGGGGGCCACCCCCATCCCCCCCAACCGCCCGCCTCCCTCTATTATTATGTATATGCCGGCGGGCTGTACCCGCGTGCGCCCGCCGGTCATAGTGCCTGGCCCCCCGCTCCAGTACTCCCCCCCCAGGCTGCCCCCACCTCCGGGCCCTGTGCCTGGCCCCCTCTCACCTCCTGCGGCGGGCTGCACACCTCGGTGCACCCGCCGCTGCAGCCACCCTGCCTTTGGCTGTGTGCCTCCTGTTCCCACCGTTCAGTGGCCCCGCCTCCTCTCCCCGCCTCCTTTTCCAGCCTCCTGCTCATCGGTGGATCGAGAGGGTAAGTATGTATGTATGTATGTATGCAAGTATGTATGTATGAATGAATGAATGAATGAATGAATGAATGAATGAATTGATGGATGGATAGATGGGTGAATGGATAGATGGATGGTGGGTGCATGCATGGACGTGAGTGTACATGAGTGTGCGTGGACGTGAGTGAGCGTAGACGTGTGCGTGCATGGACGTGTGCGTGGACGTGTGTGTGCATAGACGTGTGCATGCGTGGATGTGTGCATAGATGGATGTGTGCATGGACGTGTGCGTGGATGTGCGTGCGTGTGTGGATGTGTGCATGCATGGATGTCAGCGTACGTGCGTGGATGTCAGCGTGCGTGAATGCCAGCGTGCATGCGTGGATGTCAGCGTGCGTGCGTGGATGTCAGCGTGCGTGAATGTCAGCGTGCGTGCATGGATGTCAGCGTGCGTGGATGTCAGCATGTGTGGATGTCAGCATGCATGGATGTGCGTGCGTGGATGTCAGCGTGCGTGGATATGTGCGTGCGTGGATGTTAGCGTGCGTGCGTGAATGTCAGCGTGCATGTGTGTATGTGTGCGTACGTGGATGTCAGCGTGCGTGCGTGGATGTCAGCGTGCATGAATGTCAGCGAGCGTGCGTGAATGTCAGCGTGCCTGCGTGGATGTCAGCGTGCGTGGATGTCAGCGTGCGTGGATGTGAGTGTGCGTGGATGTCAGCATGTGTGGATGTCAGCATGCGTGGATGTGCGTGCGTGGATGTGTGCGTGCATGGATGTCAGCGTGCGTGCGTGGAAGTCAGCGTGCGTGGATGTCAGCATGCGTGAATGTCAGCGTGTGTGCGTGGATGTCAGCGTGTGTGCGTGGATGTCAGCATGCGGGCGTGGATGTCAGCGTGCATGCATGGATGTCAGCGTGCGTGCGTGGATGTGAGCGTGGATGTCAGCTTGCGTGCGTGGATGTGTGCATGCGTGGATGTCAGCATGCGTGGATGTCAGCGTGCATGAATGTCAACGTGCGTGCGTGTATGTCAGCGTGCATGAATGTCAGCGTGCGTGGATGTGTGCGTGGATGTGCGTGCGTGGATGTCAGTGTGCATGCGTGGGTGGATGTGGATGTGCGTGCGTGGTTGTGTGCGTGCGTGGATGATGGGTGCATAGGTGGATGGATGGGTGCAACAAGGGATCAAGTGTCCTCTTGTTGTAGTCTCTGGGATCATAGTCATGGTGCACTGTATGACAGATCATTGTCATACAGTGCACCATAACTCTGACCCCAGAGGCCAGAGGAAGAGGACACTTGATCCCTTGCTGCTGTCTCTGGATTGAGCACAGGCGATCGAGCGTCGTGGGACCTTCATTGTAGACTACGTTGGAGGCGATCGAGCGTCAAGGGACCTTCGCTGTGGACTACATCGGATCTTTATAATAAAGATGGAGTCCGAATTTTGTTTGTGTTTTTTTTTCAAATAAAAAGATTTTTCTCTGTGTGTATTTTCTGACTATTTACCAGAGATTCCTAATGGCGGGTCTAACATTGGCCCTATATTATGAATCTCGGGCTTAGTGCCAGCTGCCAATAAAAAGCTGGCATTAACCCCTTTATTACCCAGCTTGCCACCGGCACCAGGGCAACTGGAAGAGTCTGGGTACAGCGCCAGAAAATGGCGCTTCAATGAATGCGCCATTTTCTGGGGCGGCTGCGGGCTGCAATTCACAGCATGGGGGGCCCAGAATGCTTGGGCCTCTCCATGCTGCGGATTCCAGCCCCCAGCTGCCTAGTTGTACCTGGCTGGACCAAAAATATGGCGGAGCCCACGTCATTTTTTTTCTAGAATTAGTTCTAGAAGAAAAAAAAGGGCTTTGCTGTATTTTTGGTTGCCAGCCAGGTACAACGAGGCAGCTGGGGGTTGGTGGCAATCCGTAGCTGCCAAGTTGTACCTGGCTGGACCAAAAATATGGCGGAGCCCCACGCCACTTTTTTTCTAGAATTAGTCCTAGAAAAAAAATAT
The DNA here is from genome assembly GCA_033576535.1 of Allobates femoralis. Taxonomy (NCBI): domain Eukaryota; kingdom Metazoa; phylum Chordata; class Amphibia; order Anura; family Aromobatidae; genus Allobates; species Allobates femoralis. The sequence goes on from JARQOC010000001.1 coordinate 359,988,879, forward strand.
AAATGGGCTTCGCTGTATTTTTGGTTGCCAGCCAGGTACAATGAGGCAGCTGGGGGTTGCTGGCAGTCCGTAGCTGCCAAGTTGTTCCTGGCTGGACCAAAAATATGGCGGAGCCCCACGCCATTTTTTTTCTAGAATTAGTCCTAGAAAAAAAATATAAAAGGGCTTCGCTGAATTTAGATGCATAGTGAACACTTTGAACCCCCAGGTGCTTCACAAATTGATCCGTAAAAATGAAAAAGTACTTTTTTTTCCATAAAAATTTTCTTTTTTCATTTTTACAGATTAATTTGTGAAGCACTGGGGAGTTCAAAATGCTCACCACCCATCTAGATAAGTTCCCTGGGGGTCTAGTTTCCAAAATGGGGTCACTTGTGGGGGAGCTCCAATGTTTAGGCACACAGGGGCTCTCCAAATGCAACATGGTGTCCACTAACAATTTGACTGAAAAATCAGCTCAAATTGTTAGCGGACAACATGTCACATTTGGAAAGCACCCGTGTGCCTACACATTGGAGCTCCCCACAAGTGACCCCATTTTGGAAACTAGAGCCCCTAGGGAACCTATCTAGATGGGGGGTGGGCATTTTGAACCCCCAGGCGCACAGTGGCTCTCCAAACGCTTCATGGTATCTGCTAACAATTTGACTGAAAAATCAGCTCAAATTGTTAGCTGACACCATGTGGTGTTTGGAGAGCCCCTGTGTGCCTAAACATTGGAGCTCCCCCACAAGTGACCCCATTTTGGAAACTAGAGCCCCCAGGGAATTTATCTAGATGGGTGGTGAGCATTTTGAACCCCAAGGTGCTTCACAAATTCATCCGTAAAATGAAAAAGTACTCTTTTTTTCCACAAAAATTTTCTTTTAGCCTAAATTTTTTCATTTTCACATGGGGAACAGGATAAAATGGATCCTAAAAATTGTTGGGCAATTTCTCCTGAGTACACCGATACCTCATATGTGGTCATAAACTATTGTTTGGGCACACAGCAGGGCTCAGAAGTGAAGGAGCGCCATTTGACTTTTTGAATGGAAAATTAGCTCCTTCCCTTCTGAGCCCTGCCGTGCGTCCAAACAGTGGTTTATGACCACATATGAGATATCGATGTACTCAGGAGAAATTGCCCAACAATTTTTAGGATCCATTTTATCCTGTTGCCCATGTGAAAATGAAAGAATTGAGGCTAAAAGAACATTTTTGTTGGAAAAATTAAAAAGACCATTTTTTCCTTCCACTTTGCTTTAGTTCCCGTGAAGCACCTGAAGGGTTAATAATCTTCTTGAATGTAGTTTTGAGTAGCTTGAAGGGTGCAGTTTTTGGAATGGTGTCACTTTTGGGTGTTTTCTGTCATGTAAACCCCTCAAAAAGACTTCAAATGTGATGTGGTCACTAAAAAAAAATGGCTTTGTAAATTTTGCTGGAAAAATGAAAAATTGCTGATGAACTTTGAACCCTTATAACTTCCGAACAAAAAGATTTTTTTTTCCAAAATTGTGCTGATGTAAAGTAGACATGTGGGAAATGTTATTTATTAACTATTTTGTGCCACACCTGTCTGGTTTAGCAGAATAAAAATTCATAATTTGAAAATTGCAAAATTTTTTAAGTTTTTGCCAAATTTTTGATTTTTTTCACAAATAATCGCAAAAATTATCGACCTAAATTTAATACTATCATGAAGCCCAATATGTCACGAAAAACATTCTCAGAATCGCTCGGATTGAATGAAGCTTTCCAGAGATATTACCTCATAAAGGGACACTGGTCAGAAATGACAAAAATGGCCTGGTCATTAGGGTCAAAATAGGCCCGGGGTGAAGGGGTTAAAGCAACACTCCAGCATTTTTTTCAGGGCTGTAGTGGTGTTTTAAATAAAAGTCCCCATCATGTATTCACCTTCTAGTGGCTTCACTACTAATCTCATGGGGTCATCTTGACTGTAACTTTTGACTGCCCGGAAGTCAAACAATACAACATAAACTACCAATACATCTCTGAGACTCAGAAGAAAGCCAGAATGAGACTATCTGCTAGATGTATTCAGTTATGACCTCCGGTGCTCCATGAAACACTGGAGCAGCCAGCATGTCACAATTCACTTGAGAATGACCAGAGCGGCGCTAATAGAAGATGAAGCCGCCACAAGGTGAGTATAAGACAAGGGTCAGTGGACTCAGAATTAAAGCACCATTCCAGTGGTGCAATAATGCTGGTGCTTTAGGGTACCCTCAAACTGGCATCTGAAAACTAAAGTCATTGTTGTTCCTGAAAACCTCTCTGAGTGAGATGCGAGAGCCATACAAGTGTCATTCCATATGTCATGTGTGTGTGATTTTTCACTCGACTTGTGTCTGTGTGCAGTCCATGCGCAATCCATATGCCATGCATTTTTTAAATGATCTTTTACATGCTGCATTACTCTATGTACATTTTTTTCCAACAAGAAGAAAGGAAGCATATAAACATATAGATAGATGATAGACATATCATAGATAAATGTAAAGCAGTTAGATAATGTCCTATCCCCCTATATATTCTTAGCTTGCACCCTTTAGTGTCTTTCATGTGGTAATAAAGAGTATTTAGCTTTGTATTTTGCTACAAAATAATTAATTAAAAAAATTGATGTAGGGTCCCCCCTATTTTTCATAGACAGCTAAAGTAAAGCAGACAGCTGCAGCCCACAGTTTGCAGCTTCACCTTGGCTAGTAATCCAAAATAGAGACCAACCCATGCTGATTTTTAATTTTTTTTTGATAGATAAATAAATAAGTAGAAAAAAATTGTTGGGTCTCACAAATTGGATCACCAGTCAAGGTGAAGCTGAAATCTGGGGTCTAATATTCTCAGGGTGGGGTGGACCCTAGTTATTGAGCCCTTTCCAGCACAAAAATAGCAGGCTGCAGCCGCCCCAGAGTTGGCACCTCCATGCAGCAATCCTGGCGCTTCGCCTTGCCTCTTCCCGTTGCTTTGTTGAGGTGGCAAATGGGGTAATGGGGTTGATGCCAGCTGTGAATTGTCAGCTGGCATCAAGCCCAGGGGTTAGTAATGTAGTGGCATCTATCAGATACCCCACATTACTAACGTAGTTAGTAATAGGAAAAATAAATGCACCAACAATTTTTTATTAGAAGCAATCCCCAACTCATACCCTGTTTCATCAATTTATTGAAAAAATTTCCCCCACACAAAAAATAACTGCAGCAACCACCATATCTGACTCAAAGGTGAACCTTCAGGAGATAAATAGAGAAAATTAATAAACAAATAAAGACAATAGACACCCTCATAAACCAATTTATCGCCCCATCAATACAAAAAGGCAAGCTCCAACGTTGTTCCATGGAGGTCCCACGATGTCTCAATTTCCAAGTGCATGTGAGGTACGTTTAAGCACAGATCCCCATATGGTGGAAGAGCAGCTACTAGCCCAACTCACAGTGAGTGTGATGAGTGGTGACTTCAGTCAGGTTACTACAGGTCATACTTGCTGGATCACATAGCAGGTATACCGAGAGACACGATGACCTGTGAAAACCTCACTGACATCACCATACATGACGGTTTTTTTAGCATATGGCTGCTCTTCCAGTGTATGGGGATGTATTTTCTGAATGTGCACCCCATACAATGGAGACTAAGACGTTGTGGGGCCTCCATAGGACTATGTCAGACCTGCCTTAGATTTTGATATGGAATAAATTGATTATTGAGGGTGTCTCTTGTCTTTATTTGTTTAGTAATTTGTTAGTTTTATTTCATGATTTTTCACTTTTGTGAACTACGTCAGATTCGGTGGGTTAATTCGGATTTTTAGCGGGGGGGGCGGGATTTTTTAAAATAAACTGGTGAAACACAGAATGTGTTGGGGAGTGTTTTTACTAATGAAACTAATTTTTGGTGTGTCTATTTGCCTATTAATTACTAACCCCAGGGCTTGACGTCAGCTGATATTACACAGGTAGCATAAACCCCCAAATACCATTACTCCGTTTGCTACCCCATTATGGCAATGGGAACAGCCAAGGTCAATACCGTTGGCCCTTTCCAGCCTGAGAATAGCAGACCCCAGCTGCCACCTTCACTTTGGCTGATGATCTAGTTTTGGTGACCCCACATTTTTTTTTCTAACTTATGTATCAATAAATAATTTTAAAAAACAGGGTATGATGACCTCTATTTGGATTACCAGTTAATGTAAAGCTGCTCGTTATGGGCTGCTGGCAGCAGCGTTCCGCTTAGCTGACTATCAAAAAGAGGGGGAACCATACATAGTTTTTTTTATTATTTTGTGTCTAAATACAAGGCTAAAACACACTTTAGTGCCACATGAAAGGCGCTAAAGGTAGCAAGCTTAGAATAAGTAGGGAGGTGGACCATACAGATTTTTGACATCTATCCAGCTATCTACCGTATATACTCGCGTATAAGCCGAGTTTTTCAGCCCAAAAATTGGGCTGAAAAGTCCTGCCTCGGCTTATACGTGAGTCAGTGCCCCCTCACAGTATGGCGGCGCCCCCCCCCCCTCACAGGATGGCCCCCCTCACGCAGCGCTACACAAATACATTACCTGTCTATCAGCTGTCACCCTCCGGTGGCAGTTCGCTGCTCCTGGGCTCCGGGCTTCCATCTTCATCTCTGTCTTCCTGCTTGTCACGTGACCGGCCGGAGTCGCGATGATGTCATCGCGATGAGCCCCGGCCACAAAGCAGGAAGACAGAGATGAAGATGGAAGCCCAGAGCCCAGGAGCAGCGAATCGCCACCGGAGGGTGACAGCTGATAGACAGGTAATGTATGTGCTCAGCGCTGCGTGAGGGGTTCCATCCTGTGAGGGGGGGCGCCGCCATACTGTGAGGGGGGCCTGTATAATGGGCTGGCACTGCTGGGGCTGTATACAATGCTGGGGACCTGCTATATATCACACTGGTGGGGCTGTATACAATGATGGGGACCTGCTATATACCACACTGCTGGGGCTGTATATTATGCTGGGGACCTGCTATATACCACACTGCTGGGGCTGTATATGATACTGGGGACCTGCTGTATACCACACTGCTGGGACTGTATACGATGCTGGGGACCTGCTGTATACCATCACTGCTGGGGCTGTATACCTGTGCTGGAGTCCACCCTCGGCTTATACGAGGGTCAATACGTTTTCCCAGGTTTTGGGGACAAAAGTAGGGGGGTCGGCTTATACACGGGTCGACTTATACACGAGTATATACGGTATCTATTGATATATCTATTCTAGCTATTTAGAACATTTTAAAGATGCATTGCGTGTGCCTTCCATGTGCTGTCTGTGTGCTGTGCTTTTTTCTTCGTACCCATTAACTTGCATTTGCGTGTTGTGTCTGATAGACAAGTGCAATCGCAGCATGCTGCAATTGTTTCCTTAGTCCAATTTGAGGAAAAACTTTTTTCTGCCTCGTTGACTAACATTAGTCCAAGTGCAATGTGATTTTCTTAAATACATTGCACCCATCCTTTTTAAATGCCAGGGTGAGAGTACCGTTAAAGTCATTGTACAGAATGCCAATGATAAAACATAGTTGGGAGGGAAAAAAAGGAAAAAATAAGAAAAAAAAGACGTGGGCCTCAAAAGTAGTAAAAAAGATGATGTGAACAAAACTGATCTTATATTGTTCAGCTGCACTTCTCCAAAAAAGCCTATTGAAGAGCTGTACAATCCAGTAATACAATTGGCACTATCTTATGCATTAGAAATAGTTGCTGGAAATGAAAGATGAGTGTTTCCCAACTCTTTTATGTTTTCCCATCATTTCTTAAACTAAACTCCAGAGTCTGAAATCTGTTCAAATCTTTGTTTTATTCCTCTCATATCTTGTCATCTTTTCTTTGCTTTCCATGGTAGAATGTGGCATTGTGAACTGTGCTGACTATAAGCCCAGTGTTATTTGCTCCCTATCAGATTGAATCAGGTAATGTCCTAATTCCTTCATCTCAGATTTACCATGTCAGTGTTTTTGTTGTAACTTATCACAATGTAGAAACAGAAAGCTATCCAGGAGACTTTTTCCCATGAGTTTGAACATTAGTGGGTTACTAGCATAAACAGTGGAAAATAATAGGCTTTGAGAATAAAATGTAGTCCAGGAGCCAGCATTCCTCCTGAATTAAGAACAAAAATGTTTGAAATGATTCTGGAAACTTGCAGAATTCCTCTTTTTCTTCTTGATATATTACAGTAAAGAATATTGGAAGGAAGAACGCCCTGTCTGGTGTGCAGCTTATTTGTTTTCTTATTAATCGCATTAGCGTGAATCCTCTTTACTCATTCACATAAGGGTTTAGTCATTCACATAATTACAATTGGCAGCTTTTGGAATATTCAATCATTGCATATTATCAAGGGTATATGAACAGTTGCAGAAGTATCCTTTGTATCCTTTTGTTATTAAAAAAAAAAAGAAAACTTATGGAAATAAATTGATTGATTTGGTTGTCAGCTGTCGCGTTAGGAAAACCAAGAATTTGCCGTTGAGGTTACTCAGTCCTTCGTAGGAAGTCTATTTTGCCTGCCGTATACAACAATGAGGCTGATGCGTTGTTGCCCTATTTTCATTTCAACAAGGGTAGGAGCCTAGTAATTTTTGATGAACAGAACGGGAGCCGAGTGTTATAAATTGATGTGGAGTTTGTTTACTTCAATTTTTTTAATTTAATCAGAACTGGGGGCTTCTTGGTGCCATTACAGAAAGTTTTGGGAGAACAGGTTAGTTTTACGTGATGATGATGGTGTGGGTTTTTCCAATACAGGTTGGTTATTTTCGTTTTGCCTTTGGTGGCAAAGGATTGTAGATCAGAGGCAGTTCAGTGATGGCCATTACAGAGAAGTTGGCAGTTAGCCTTTTAGTTTATAAGTAAGGGGTCTTATGGTATGGTTGTCCTTAATCATCTGTGTCTTTCCATATTAATGATTTGGTCAGTCTTTCGAAGAAGGTAGGCTGGTGAATGATGTTCGTTGGTTGGAAGCCAGATTGAAGTGTTTTTCTGGCATTCAGAATCATACCTAATTTGGTGAGGATTCTGATGGTTGTGTTTCTGTAGTCCCAGCGTGACATGATTCCCCGATAATAGTGGTGAAATGGTTGATAAGTGTAGGGGTGGTTTTTCATGATTCGTTCTGCCAAAACGAGAATGGTTATTTACTTGCTAGTTTACAGTTTCTAGTAGTTTGGAAGGTATGTTTGTCAGGATTGTCAAAAAGCAAAATTTGTTTCTTTTCAGTTTTGTATTGGAGCCGTGAGGGTGGTGTTTCGATGGGGTCTGGAGACAAACTCAAATATGTGTTGGGCTTTGCAGAATCTGCGTGTTTTTGACTTTTTTTACTTTTGTAGTTATCTGCATTTGGTTGCATTTTAGGTAGGGATGGGCGAATCCTGAAATACTCGGAATCGCTGGACTCTAACGAGTCCGGGTCCGAGACTCGGTACTCGTTGCGAGTCCAGCGAGTCCGAATAGTAACCTGTACTTTTGCAGTGTATCTATACAGATACACTACAAAAGTACCCTAAAAGTTAATCTAGGGGGTTAAAAACAATAAACATTCATACTCACCTTCTGTGGGGCCTGTACCTTATGTACCGGGACCGGTACCGAAGACCTCCGGACGTCACAAAACCTCAGATCACCAGGAGAAGATGGGCTGAAGGACCTGTGAGATTTCAGCCAATCAGCATGCGGCAGAGCGGTCACATGGGTTTGTCACGTGGCCGCACTGCCAGCCAATCAGATTGGCCAGATCGCTCATTGCCTGGCAGTGCGGCCACATGACAAACCCATGTGACCGCTCTGCCGCATGCTGATTGGCTGAAATCTCACAGGTCCTTCAGCCCATCTTCTCCCGGTGATCTGAGGTCTTGTGACGTCCGGAGGTCTTCGGTACCAGTCCTGGTACATAAGGTACAGGCCCCACAGAAGGTGAGTATGAATGTTTATTGTTTTTAACCCCTTAGATTAACTTTTAGGGTACTTTTGTAGTGTATCTGTATAGATACACTGCAAAAGTACAGGGACTCGCTACCCCCGAGTAATTCCTAAGGAAACTCGGCGAGTAGCGAGTCCCCCGAGTCCGCTACTATTAGGGCGAGTCCCGAATAGTAGCGAGTAGATTCGCCCATCCCTAATTTTAGGTAATTGATTCATCATTTTGCCAATAGGTCATACCTAATCCTGTATGTCTTCAGCTTCCGACACAATGTCCACGAATCCCAGAACGCACTGCGCTGCCCCGGAAGTCACGCTATATTAGCACACCCAAGTGATGGGTATGCTAATATGGTGGAAGCTGGCAGCAGTGCAGTACCGGGAGCGGTGCTGCGCACACACGACCTGATGCCACCCAAACCCAGATGCTAGGGAGAGGAGCGGCCTCAGAGCTTGACAGTCAGGGTCAGGAGCCCTGACATATAAGTCACTGCCCGGATAACAGGGCTGGATGGCCGGGGATGGGGTGGCCATTAGAGGCAGGATAAGTGTGTCATGTGCTCAGACCCCGCCCCTGCTTCATCCCAACCTCATGTAGAAATCAGGAAGTGACAGCAGAGAGAAGCTCTGTGCCCCCAGCTTCATGCACCTCCTAGCTCCATGCACCTCCAGCTCCATGCGCCCCGGCGGCATGTGCCCCCCAGCTCCATGCACCCCAGCTCCATGTGCCCCCCAGCCACATGCGCTCACCAGCAACATGCACCCTCAGCTCCATGCCACCCAGCTCCATGTGCACCCCAACTCAATGTGTCCCCAACTTCATGCTCCCTCAGCTCCATGCACCCCCAGAAACATGTGCCCCAGCTCCATACGCCCCCAGCTCCATTCACCTCCTAGCTCCAAGTGTCCCACAGCTCCATGCACCCCCAGCTCCATGTGTCCCCCATCTCCATGCGCCCCAGTAACATGCACCCTCAGCAACATGTGATGCGCCCCAGGACCATAGGGTACTTGGAACCGAACTTTGGATGTTTCTGGGAGAGTCACAGGGGTCGAGGACCCAGATCCGTGGCCCAGGGTGTCGCGCTAAAGCGCAGTGGGTGGTGATTTAGAGATAGCTGTCATGACGCCACCAGTGGTATGAGGCTATTAGTGGCCGTGGCTGCGGTACGGGACCTCTAGGGATGATGGCAGTGCAGTGATGATTGTTTCGCTCTCCACCGGTGGAGTGGATCCCCAGGGCAACTGGGAAAGTCTAAGTCACTGTTAGGCCGTTGGGGGTGTAGGACTGAGGGCGCGGATTAACCGACAGACACACAGGTTGAAATCTCTGTTACCTTTACTGGTAGAAGTAGCAGGTTTAACCCAGGGTACCGTGCACTAGAGATATTGCGAATCCGGGTGGCCTGGAAGCAAGTTGGGAATTTCCTCACCTGTTGAGTTCTGAGGCCTCCCTGTTGCGCTACTCTTGGTGGGTCCTGGCTGCCTGTAGCTAAGCTGCAACCTTCTCCTCCTGCATCAAGTCTCTCGCCCGTATGGTAGGCAGCTCGATCCCATCTCGGATACCACTCCTCCAGCTACTGCCTCTGAGCTCTCTGGTGCTACTGTGCCTCCTGGGCTTTGTTGTGGATGGGAGACTTGGAATATTCCCCCCTCCAAATTTAGCTGCTGGGCCTGGAATACCCTCACAACTTGGGACTCTGATTTACGCTTCTGGTGCTCTACACTGGGGTGAGCCGGCAACCGGCTCCACTTCCTCAGACCCACTCCTATGAGTTCCTCAGGCTTGCTAGCCTCTGTCCCGGGATGAGCCTTACTCTGCTCCAGTCCACGGGACCTCTTCACATTCCTCCTAGGAACTAAATTGACTAACCCAACCCCCAGGGCAGAATTTTTAGGGGAGCCCTCTTAAACCTGGGTTGTAGCTCCCCCTTCTGGTCTGGAGTCATGAAAGGTGTTGTGTGTGGTGGGCTTACCTGGTGTAGATACCTCTCCTTGCTTCCAACATCATAAAGTACTCACTGATCTCAGGGAGACCAGTCAAGGAAAACACTGCGATCAGCCGGCTAAAGCGCTCAAACACCGTGAAATCCATGATGCATTGCCCCCTGGAAATTTGAATATGCAAATGGAGTCCGTGGAGCCTCGATTAAGAGTCTCAAACACGGGACTAGCCAGATATCCCTCCAGGGAAGGACCTAGCTCTGGGGTGGAATCCTTGCGGAGACCACCATAACTACCATATTAAGTGGCCCTTTTAGTCAATACCCCACTCAGTTACTAGTTAAAGATATGACAAGGGATTTAACAGAGCCAGTATCCATCTACAGACAGCTGTTTCGGGGTTTTGCCCCCTCAGTGTGGAGTAGGATTCTGGCTAGGTGGGAGCAATGCCTGGTAGACCAACATCACAAAGCACTCACTGATCTTAGGGAGACCAGTCAAGGAAAACACTGCGGGCAGCCGGCTAAAGCGCTCAAACACAGTGAAATCCATGATCCATTGCCCCTGGAAATTTGAATATGCAAATGGAGTCCGTGGAGCCTCGATTAAGAGTCTCAAACACGGGACTAGCCAAATATCCCTCCAGGGAAGGACCTAGCTCTGGGGTGGAATCCTTGCGGAGACCACCATAACTACCATATTAAGTGGCCCTTTTAGTCAATACCCCACTCAGTTACTAGTTAAAGATATGACAAGGGATTTAACAGAGCCAGTATCCATCTACAGACAGCTGTTTCGGGGTTTTGCCCCCTCAGTGTGGAGTAGGATTCTGGCTAGGTGGGAGCAATGCCTGGTAGACCAACATCACAAAGCACTCACTGATCTTAGGGAGACCAGTCAAGGAAAACACTGCAGGCAGCCGGCTAAAGCGCTCAAACACAGTGAAATCCATGATCCATTGCCCCTGGAAATTTGAATATGCAAATGGAGTCCGTGGAGCCTCGATTAAGAGTCTCAAACACGGGACTAGCCAGATATCCCTCCAGGGAAGGACCTAGCCCTGGGTGGAATCCTTGCTGAGATCAATGGAGGAATATCTGGCTAGTCCCGTGTTTGAGACTCTTAATTGAGGCTCCACGGACTCCATTTGCATCTCCTTGCTTCCAAGCACGGCATCACCCCCCGATGGAGACAATGCCATTGTGGCAACTGGACTCTGGGGTGCCAAAGCACCCCCCAGCTCCCTGCGCCCCCCAGCTCCTTGTGATCCCCTCTCCATTCGTCCCCAGCTTCATGCACCCCAGCACCATGCGCCCCCAGCTCCATGTTCCCCTCAACTCCATACACCCTTGTTCTATGCGCCACCCGTTCCCTGTGCCCCAAGCAACATGCGCCTCCCAGCTCCATGCGCCCCCAGCTCCATGCGCCCCCCCAGCTTCATGCGCCCCCCCAGCTTCATGTACCCCCAGCAACAGGTTGAGGGGTGGTGGATTTGACGGAGTGGGTTGGGCACACCCGTAGTCAGGTGACTTGACAGTATATAAGAAAGGGGGAGGAGGAAGGTGTTCAGTAGGCCGAGGTAGGCTGAACAGCAAAGACCAACAGTAGGCCACAGTGAGCTATAAAGTAAAGACCAAGAGCAGCAAAGACAGAGAAGCTGAGAAGCACGGCAAGGCCAGAGAACAGCAGCAGGTTGAGCTGAAGCTGAGCATGAGAGAGCCACACGTTCTGGAAGAGTGAAAGCATAAGGAGCGCAGAATCTGTACCGAGCCAGTGTGAGCCGGAGGAGAGAGAAAGCCCATCCAGAGCTAGATCCCCAGGAGTGTGAGAGAGCAGAGAGGGACGGTGATACCCGGGCCCTAGAACTATAGCTAAAGCAACCGACTGCAGGCGGAGTAGCCCTCCTATTATACCAAGAAACACAGAGAGAAAGGAGCCTGGTAGAGCCTCAGGCTTGAGGACTGCTGGAGGCTGGGCTGATTAGAGTGTCGGCTCTAGAGGGGACCGTAGTTTACCCGGCATTCCCGACGGGGGACCACAGCTTCACATTAGGGTCCCTACCTCAAGGACAGGCAGCTCAGTGACAAACTAAGGACCCACAGGGGCCCGAGTCACCGCCATACTGTCCAGCGTTTCACACACACCCGTGGAGACGGAGACCGTTATAGCCCGGAAAGGACACTGCATACTGTGTGAGGGGTCACAGAGAGAGAGGCCTGGCTGCAGGGAGCAAAGGGAACCCGGAGAGGGAGAGTGTGCCCGTGTATTAAGAACTGTACTTGAACTTTGTAAGAACTGTAAATGAGCTGTAAAGTGACTGGAAGAACTGAGAGTAAAAACAAAAAACCCTGGAACTGCTTCCCTTGTGTTTCTGCATGAAAGTGATTCTCTCCATACAGGATACAGCCTGTCAGCACCAGCAAAGAGGAGAGATCCCTGCAGCATCTGCAAAGTAAGTGTGCTACACACTCCACAATAGACTTAACCCTTACTGCCCCGGGGAACACAGTTCTACCCACTGGAACTATACCACCTAAGCTGCTATTCCATCATTCCCGGAGGTTCTGCAGCAGCGGCGACCCCCATCACTGGCCGCATAAAGTGGGTGGCGTCACGACTGACAATCCCCTGTAAATATCCCCTTTTTATTGCCGAGCCCGGGACACGGTCCGGACCAGGACCACCCGTGACTTCCCCAGTAGCAGACCGGTCCGGTACCGAGTACCCCGTCCCAGTGGGCCCGACAGTTATAGGTCAGAGGCTGGTTAATTGGTCATGTCCTTCAATGGAATGCTACAGTTGGAGAATAGTGGCTAGGGATGGGCGAATCTACTCGCTAGGACTCGTTACTTGGCGAGTAGTAAGGGACTCGCAGGACTCGGTACTCTGCGAGTTTCCCAGTGATTACTCGCACGAGTCCAATGCAAATCAATATCAATCCTAGTTTTGTCAGAAACGCTGACAAAACTAGGATTGCCATTGTTTGCATTAGACTCGTGCGAGTAATCACTGGCTACTGTGCCAGTGATAGCAGGGAAACTCGCAAGAGTCCAGCTGTCTTCTCTGTGCAGCTCCAGGGTCCTAGAGCCCGCCTGCTGCCTGATGTAGCAGTGCTGAGATTGTTCTCAGTCTGCTCATTCTCTGTGCATAGACATCTATATTTATGCACAGGGGATGTAGCAGAGAGGATATCGCATTTTGGACTGCGTCGGACGGAAGAGGATTTTTTTAATTAAAGATGGAGTCCCTAATGGCTTTTTTTTTTATTTCAAATAAAACATTTTCTCTGTGTTGTGTTTTTTTAACCCTTTATTGGAGATTCTTAGTGGCTGGGTCAAACGTGGCCTGACATTAAGAATCTCGGGCTTAATACCAGCTTGTATAACAAAGCTGGTATTAACCCCTTTATTACCCAGCGTGCCACCGCCACCAGGGCCGCTGGAAGAGGCGGGTTCAGCGCCAGAGGATGGCGCTTCAATGAACGCGCCATCTTCTGGGGCGGCTGCGGGCTGCAATTTGCAGCGGGGGGTGCCCAGAAAGCTTGGGCATCCCTGCGCTGCGGATTCCAGCCCCAGCTGCTTAGCTGTACCTGGCTAGACATAGAAATTGCGCGGAGCCCCACGCATTTTTTTTTTTATTATTTAATGAATTTCAGAGTCAGAGGCTCAGAGTCAGAGTCTCGGAGTCGGAGTCTCCTCAGAGTCGGAGTCTCAGAGTCGGAGTCTCAGAGTCGGAGTCGCCTCAGAGTCGGAGTCGCCTCAGAGTCGGAGTCGCCTCGGAGTCGGAGTCGTCTCGGAGTCGGAGTCGTCTCGGAGTCGAGTCGGAGTCGGAGTCGTCTCGGAGTCGGAGTCGTCTCGGAGTCAGAGTCGTCTCGGAGTCGGAGTCGTCTCGGAGTCGGAGTCGTCTCGGAGTCGAGTCGGAGTCGGAGTCGAGTCGGAGTCGGAGTCGTCGTCGTCTCGGAGTCGTCGTCGTCTCGGAGTCGTCGTCGTCTCGGAGTCGTCTCGGAGTCGGAGTCGTCTCGGAGTCGGAGTCGTCTCGGAGTCGAGTCGGAGTCGGAGTCGTCTCGGAGTCGGAGTCGGAGTCGTCTCGGAGTCGTCTCGGAGTCGTCTGAGTCGGAGTCGTCTCGGAGTCGTCTCGGAGTCGGAATCGTCTCGGAGTCGGAGTCGTCTCGGAGTCGGAGTCGTCTTGGAGTCGGAGTCGTCTCGGAGTCGTCTCGGAGTCGGAGTCGTCTCGGAGTCGGAGTCGTCTCGGAGTCGGAGTCGTCTCGGAGTTGGAGTCGTCTCGGAGTCGGAGTCGGAGTCGTCTCGGAGTCGGAGTTGTCTTGGAGTCGGAGTCGTCTCGGAGTCGGAGTCGTCTTGGAGTCGGAGTCATCTCGGAGTCGGAGTCAGAGTCGTCTCGGAGTCGGAGTCGTCTCGGAGTCGGAGTCGGAGTCGTCTCGGAGTCGGAGTCGGAGTCGTCTCGGAGTCGGAGTCGTCTCGGAGTCGGAGTCGTCTCGGAGTCGGAGTCGTCTCGGAGTCGAGTCGGAGTCGTCTCGGAGTCGGAGTCGTCTCGGAGTCGGAGTCAAAAAAAATGCGTGGGGCTCCGCGCAATTTCTATGTCTAGCCAGGTACAGCTAAGCAGCTGGGGGCTGGAATCCGCAGCGCAGGGATGCCCAAGCTTTCTGGGCACCCCCCGCTGCAAATTGCAGCCCGCAGCCGCCCCAGAAGATGGCGCGTTCATTGAAGCACCATCCTCTGGCGCTGAACCCCGCTCTTCCAGCGGCCCGGGTGGCGGTGGAACGCTGGGTAATAGAGGTTAGGGCCAGCTTTGTATTATCAGCTGGCCCTAAGCCCGAAATTTATGGCGGTCACGCCAATATTAGACATGACCGCCATGAATTTCTATTAAATTGTTTTAAAAAAAACACAACACAGAGAAAAATTTTTATTAGAAATAAAAAAAAAAGCCATTAGGGACTCCATCTTTAATTAAAAAAATCCTCTTCCGTCCGACGCAGTCCAAAACGTGATGTCCTCTCTGCTACATCCCCTGTGTATAGATATAGATGTCTATGCACAGGGAATGAGCAGACTGAGAACAATCTCAGCACTGCTACATCATCTCTGTGCACAGACATTCATGTCTGTACACAGGGAATGAGCAGACTGAGAACAATCTCAGCACTGCTACATCAGGCAGCAGGCAGGCTCTAGGACCCTGGAGCTGCACAGAGCAGATAGGACTCTTCTCTTATCTGTGCGAGTTTCCCAGATTACTTACAAAGTAAACGAGTCCAATGCAAATAAATGACAAAACTAGGATTGCTTCAGGCTGAAGGTCCGAGACACATCTGCGATTTGTAAATCTCACACTACTCGCTATTACTCGCTTCCCCATTCATTAACATTGGACTCGCTAGACTCGCAACCAGTAGCGAGTCCTGGGCTCGGACTCGCTAGAGTCAAGCGATTCCGAGTAATTTAGGATTCGCCCATCACTAATAGTGGCATCTCGTAAAAGCAGGTTTAGGGTATTAATTATGGGATAATAATACCTCTCTCCCTGGGCTGGTGTGGTGTGACCTGTAAGGTTTTAGGGCTTGCCTCTGGACCAATTATTAACTGTGTACAGTCAGTTTATATTTACATTGTTTATATTGTGGTGGGATTGCTATTGTGGTGGGCACCTAGGTTTTGTGAAAATATTTAATAAAAGACTGTTATGAACATCATTATCCAAGCCATGGCAGTCATGTGTTTATTTGCACACAGCAATGGGAAAGATATTACGTTGGGTAAGAGACAGAGAAGGACCAGAATATCCACTTGAATTGTCATGACATACAAAAAGGAGAAATAAACCTTGGCATCAAAAGCATGATAAAAACACATGTATAAAAAACGCATTGACCTATTTAACCTAATTGGTGCAAAAATGCTACAGAAAATCTGTCACATTAAGAGCTCACCACAAAAGTAGCCTAATAAGGCTGAATTTACACTAAAGAGATAAAAAGGGTTTGATAACATCCCTCTAGTGTTATACACCTATTAAGTGGGCATGAGAGTGTTCCTAGTTGTCGCTTTCAGCCTGGCAGTGTCTTGGATGCATTGAGTAACAGTTCACCTGTCTAATCTTGGGAAGGGTCGTTCTGAACTGTTAGTATTGTAGCGTGGCCAGGATCCATAGTAGTTTACTTCTTTGCTGACCCCGACACACTACAGGCAGTATTGATGGAGTGGGTTTGGAGGTTTTACCTGTTCGCAACCGAGCGGTTTTTCCAAGTCACAAGCCAGCTTCACATTGTCCAGTTCACACAGTGTGGTTCCATGGTTAGAGTTATAAAAGACAAGTCCACAGTGATTTAAAACTGCACACACTTTACTTATGACTTTACTTATGACAGATTGCAAACATTGTTTCTCTTTGCTTGGTGACAGGTTTCACAGTTGGTTCCTCACAAGGCATTGACATGAAGATTAGATCACATTAGAGGATGGGAGGGGAACCTAGCGCTGGGAGAGGGGAACCTTGGCATCCAACCGCAGAAGTCAGTGTGGATCACTATGATTAAACTACCCAAATCGACTATGCTACTTCTTCAGAATCACTCCTCAAGTCTATCCCCAGCATGAGTAGCCATCAGTCAGCACTGAATCTGCCCTTGTTGTACTGTTCGCACTAGCCAGCTTGATGGGGAGCGCTCTTGGGTGTCCCAGTCACCTTTACTTCCTCCTGCCCAATACTTGTGCTTTGGCCTATTCTCCATTCTACACCACTGTTACTTCTTCTTCCTCCCATTATGGATTTCTCTCCACTCTACCACTCTCAAAAAGGAAATCCCCACATTATATCCCATTCAATATGGGCTGGCTTCTTCAGTTAACATCTTCAGCCCTCACTCAAACTGAGATCTAAACATTCCCTTGTAGCTAGGGAATCAAGGACTGATGACACATAATTGTGGCTGGTAGTACTGTGCCCATAAACACAAACATAGGAATTTAAACTTATTACTAATACTATACATTCAATTATGCATTACACATAAAACAATAACATTTTCAGGAGGTAGGTCACAGACCACTCACCTACAGTATGGTGAAAATGTTCAGCCGTCCAATCGGAGACTGGGGCATGATGGGTTTTCTCCCTGTATCTCCTGTTCACAGTGATTACTTGTTTTTTTTGTTTGTTTTGTTTGCTTTCTCCCTGACTTCAAATTACTACCAGTTATAACTTATAGTATGCTCCTTTGTGTTTGTGTTTGTTTGGTTCCTCTGCTTAGAATTTGATCTATTGCAATCTGACTTTAAGCTTTTCTTCTGACAATCCATTTGCATAGTACCTTGGTTATTATTCCCTGTCTTCCTGGAATTTTGACCTTGGACCATTACGTGACCACACTTTTTGTCTTACCCCTTTGTTTATTGTGTGCCTTCTTGGTATTTGACCTCAGACCTCTAGAGTACCGAGTCTCATGGCTAGCATGACAGTAGTATTGCAACTCTCTGCTAACTTAATTTTTTTTAGGAAAATTTGATGACATTGGCAAATTTAAATTTCAAAATATTTGATCATCCCTGTTTGGCAGTTTATGTGGAAAGCTTCAAAAATAAAAGATAATGAGCAACTCTTGTATAGAGATTAGTGGATTGATCTTGGGTTCAAGTCTCCTGCTGTAAGTTGATTTGTACAAATGTAATCATTATGAGATTTTATTTGCAACAAAAATAAAGCTTGCCTGACAAAATTTCCTACACTGATTAAATATCAGAGAGCAGGCTAAAGTCATTTGCCGTTGTCAAAGCTGACTACAGGACTTGATCTACTGACCTCTAGTTGTGTAGTTAGTCTTCCTCCCATTAGACCACAGCATGTTGTAGCCCAACTGCTGTTAGTTCTCTTGTCTTTCCTTTGCGTTGCATTTCTGCTTTATTTTCACTAACGTGTGTCCACTTCCTTGTTTTGTTTTCCCTATCACATCTTGGGAGGGGCTTTTATACTTCCCTTACACATGCCTCAGAGTTGACTATATTCAAGTCTTCTCTGAACGACTGTGTGAACATACCTTTAGCCTTGTGGGTCACATTCTGCCTTTGTGCAACTCTTTTATGTTTATTGGTGTTAAATTTGGTTTATACTTTAGAGTGCAGTTAAGGACACTTAAGGTCACCCAATGTTGCGTTGGGGCACCATTCCATTACTTTAGGGTGTCAACTGTTATGATCCGATGACTTAGGAGTAACTTAAAGATTCCACAGAAGTCGTTTGTAACTACACTGACCGCGGCACCTGACTTAGTATCGCAACTAGAAGTAGCCATGGGATGTAACTAACCATGCCCTAAATACCTCAACACAGCCAGAGAACTAGCTACCCCTAGAGATGAAAATAGGAAAAGCTATCTTGCCTCAGAGCAGAACCCCAAAAGAGCAGCAAGCCCCCCACAGATATTAACTGGGAAACAGGAGAGGAAAATACACACACAGTCAGAATTTAGAGTTCATCAAAAGAGGCCATACTAGCTAGATAGTAAAGACAGGATAGAATACCATTGCAGTCAGTATTAAAACACTATCAAAAAATCTCCAACAGCAGATAGTTTCAAAAATTACCCTGAGTGCACTAAGACTTGCCACCCTCTATATCAGCAGAATTTCTGTGAATCAAACAAGAATAAACAAGTGCCAATACCAACAATACTGGAAATAGCAGATAACAGTGAATAGCAATTTCTGTCCAGGAAGAAAACTTCCTAACTGAGAGCAGATAAGCAAATATGCAGACTAAATTTCATACCCACAACTCAGAACAAGACAAGCTGAAAACAGATCCACAAGCACACAACATGTGCGCCACAAAGTAACAAAAAACATTCACTTAGCTTGCAAGGATTTCAGCAGACCAGGAGAAACCAGAAAAGCTTCAAACCACTATATACTCCAATCTGAACCTGACTGCCAATCATCAAGATCAGCAGTGGAAGTCTCCAAGACACAGCCAGCAGCATTACCAGTAACAACCACCAGAGGGAGCTCAAAAAACCAGAATTACTGCTTAATGAATTCACAACAGTTCCCCTTCCTTGAGGAGGGGTCACTGAACCCTCACCAGAACCTCCAGGCCTACCAGGATGAGCCAGATGAAAAGCACGAACCAAATCAGGGGCATCAATATCCGAGGCAGAAATCCAAGAATTATACTCCTGGCCATAACCCTGCCATTTAACAAGGTACTGGAGCCTCCGTCTCGAAAGACGAGAATCCAAAATCTTCTCAACCTCATACTCCAACTCACCATCAATCAAGACCGGGTCTGGAGGGGCCACAGCCGAAACCATGGGCTCGACAAATTTCCTCAACAAGGATTTATGGAAAACATTATAAATAGCAAAAGAGCTCGGAAGTGCCAACCGGAAAGAGACAGGATTAATAATCTCAGAAATCCTGTAAAGGCCAATGAACCGAGGCTTGAATTTAGGAAAAGGAACATGGCGGGACAGCAACCAAACCAAATCACCAACACAAAGCCGAGAACCAACACACCGACGACGGTTAGCAAAACGTTGAGCAGCCTCATGAGACTGAATTCAATTGTCAACCATGCAATCCCAAATCTGGCGCAGCCGCTCAACCACAGAATCCCCACCCAGACAGGCAGAAAGCGCAACCTGCCCCGAAGAAAAACAAGGATGAAAACCAAAATTACAAAAGAAGGGCGAAACCAAAGTAGCTGAACTCGCCCGATTATTAAGCGCAAACTCAGCCAAAGGTAACAAGTCAACCCAATCATCCTGATCCACAGACACAAAGCATCTCAAATAAGTCTCCAAAGTCTGATTAGTTCTCTCAGTCTGACCATTAGACTGTGGATGACACACAGAAGAAAAAGACAAAGCAATACTCAGCTTATCACAGAAGGTCCTCCAAAACCGATAAACAAACTGGGCACCCCTGTCAGACACAATAAATAAATAATAATAATAATATTCTCCGGAATACCATGCAAATGAACCACATGCTGGAAAAACAATGGAACCAAGTCCAAAGAAGAAGGCAAGTTAGCCAAATGAACCAAGTGAACCATCTTAGAAAATCTGTGACAAATAACCCAGATAACCGTCATCCTTTGGGAAACAGGAAGGTCAGAAACAAAATCCATAGAAATACGCATCCGCTCAGGTACAGGTAAGGGCAGCAGCAACGGGGGATTTTGGGATTTCCGTGGCTGCAAGAGCATAATCCTGTTTTGGATTGGAAATCTATGTCGGTATCTACTTGGGGTTGTCAGGGTGTGCATGGTGACATTCCCTAATTGTCTTTTTCTCCCCCTGCTTTGGAGATCACTGAGTTTTTGTCTGACTTTTGGGATGTTTTTGATGAACCTAAGTCCCATTCTCTGCCTTCACATAGGTACTGTGATTGTGCTATTGATTTAATCCCTGGTTGTAAATTCCCTAAGGGTCGACTTTTTAATCTGCAAATAGAGTCTGTGGAGCCTCGTTTAGGAGTCTCAACACAGGACTAGCCAGATCTTCCTCTAGTGAAGGACCTAGCCATGATAACCACCATATTAAGTGGCCTTTTGAGTCAATATCCAGCTCTTTACAAGCTTAAAGATATGACAAGGGAATACCAAGGCCAGGTATCCATCCACAGACAGCTGTTTCGGGGTGTTGCCCCTCATTAGTGTGGAGTAGGATTCTGGCAAGGTGGGAGCAATGCCTAGTAGACCAACAAAACAAAGTATTCACTGATCTCAGGGAGACCAGTTCAAGAAAACACTGCGGGCAGCCGGCTAAAGCACTCAACACAGTGAATTTCTAGGCCCATTGCCCCCTGGGAATTTTGAATATGCAAATAGAGTCTGTGGAGCCTTGTTTAGGAGTCTCAACACAGGACTAGCCAGATCTTTCTCTAGTGAAGGACCTAGCCATGATAACCACCATATTAAGTGGCCCTTTGAGTCAATATCCAGCTCTTTACAAGCTTAAAGATATGACAAGGGAATACCAAGGCCAGGTATCCATCCACAGACAGCTGTTTCGGGGTGTTGCATGATAATATGGTGGTTATCATGGCTAGGTCCTTCACTAGAGAAAGATCTGGCTAGTCCTGTGTTGAGACTCCTAAACGAGGCTCCACAGACTCTATTTGCATATTCAAAATTCCCAGGGGGCAATAATTTTTATCGTAAGTTTATTGCAAATTTTTCTAGTGTGGTTAAGCCGCTGACTGATTTGACCAAGAAAGGAGCTGATGTGGAGAATTGGTCTCCTGCGACTATTCACGCCTTTCAGGAACTCAAACAATGGTTTACTTCTGCTCCTGTGTTACGGCAGCACACAGCGACCAATGAGAATAGCGCCTCACTTCCCATAGAGATATAATGGAGGACTTTGAGTTTCAAATTTACCGCTGAAAGTGAGGCGCTATTCTCATTGGTCACCGCCAGCACACAGCGACCAATGAGAATAGCGCCTCACGTCCCATTGAGATACATAGCGGTGTTTCGCGCGATGCATGGCCGGGCCCTTGGTTCGATTTTCGGCCACGGCGCTCGGCTGTCATCGGTCGTCGCCGGGCCATGAAACTCGCAATGGACCTACGTGCCGGAGTTACTGCGGTTGCAACGACTCACCTATATTCTATCTATCTATCTATCTATCATCATCTATCTATCTTATCTATCTATCTATTCTATCTCTCTCTATCTCTCTCTATCTCTCTCTATCTTTTATCTCTCTATCTCTTCTCCTCTCCCTCTCTTATCTCTCTCTATCTCTCTCTATCTCTCTCTATCTCTCTCTCTCTCTCTCTCTCTCTCCTCTCCCTCTCCCTCCCCTCTCTCTCTCCCGATTCTAGACTCCCGATTCTTTAGAATCGGGCTCACAGCTAGTATAATAATAATCTAAGGTCAGGTTCAGGAAATGGCGCAGTAACAGCAAGGAGTAGTCAGAGACGAAGTTCAATTTTAGCCGAAGTCTGGAAAACCAGAGGGACAAAACAGAATACAGGGAGCAGGCAAAAATGTAGTCAGGTCACAGGCAAACAGTCAAAGTCCAGGTAAGGGAATAAAGTAAGGCTGGGTCAGGCATAGAGCACAGATAGATCAGACCTACACAGGCAAAAGCAAGTGTACTATTGACACTGAATGGAGGAGGTACCATGCTTAAGTAGATGTAAGGAAAGTAAAGGCAGGTGATTGCAGCACAGACCCAGCACAGACTAACAGCTTCTACAACAATAGTAACAGACAAGGGCAGAGTGGAGATCATGACAGACTTAATGAATTTGCCTCTATATGTTTATATTCCGAAAAACTTCTAGACACCATTATTTCTCCTAATTTTTTTTCAGGTACATCACAACCTTTTTCATTTGTTTCTCCTATTTCAATTGTTCCTCCTTTTCTATTAAAACAATATAATGGCAGAATAACATTGTGTAATAGATCTAAAGGTCTGCCCCACTTAATATCACATAGGCATTTAAGGGGGCTTCCACTACCAGTACAACTCCTTCTCGATCAGCATGTTTGTCACCAGTAAAGTAACAACAGCTATTCAACTCTGTTGCCAGTGCCATTCCAGTGGTGTTGGTGATTCTATGCCGGAGTTCGCTGGAACGATAGTTGCCAAAGGCTAGTACTGTGATTGGTCCACCCTGACACCCAACATTAAACTAAGGGTCCCTGGTGCGTGTGGGTGCTGATGATCTTACTTTTAGTGCCTTCAAATCGATCAGATCATGCTCTTTACCCAGTCTCCAAGTATGTCAGGGAGGGAAGACATAACATGGAGCTCAATGTAGGATGGATGTGTATGGATCCATGAAAAAAATGGATCCGTGAAACAGCTCTATTTTGCTGTACTGAACATGCTCAGAAGCAAGGTACATCTCCCACCCCTACCTATGGTGACTGAAGACTAGGGGCTGGCTGGCTGCTGTTACCCTGGGTAGCAGTCCACCTTTCACAGCCTGACACCCAGTGAGGAGCGGGGGGGTGCTAGCGGTAAGTGAGGACCGGGGGGAAAGCGTGAGGAAGGGGGGGAATGGGCGTTTCTGCTTCAGTCCCGGGTCCCACAGCCTCTCAAGTTTGTGCGGCCACTGCGGCCGTAATGTGCCGCCTGGCAGCCACTCTCCCTAATGTGGGCGGCCCTTCTCTAGGATTGAAACAGAAAAAAACAGCACTGTTGCGCCACACCACTAAATTTCACCACAATGTGGTTCTATTAAATGAACACTAACCTTTCTAGGTTGTGCACGAAAAGCTTGCTAAAAAACTTGCCAAAAAATTTGACAAAAAACTTGCTTAAAAAACTTGCTAAAAAACTTGCTAAAAAGCTTGCCCAAAAAACTGGCCAAAAAACTTGTAAAAAAAAAAATTTGCTAAAAAACTTGCTATAGAAAACCTGCTAAAAAATCTGAGTAAATGAATCGTTTGAGAAATCCTTTAAGAAATCGCTAATGCGCCTCTTTTTATCAATTTTTATTATTTTTTATTTTATTTATTTTTATAATGTGTTTAATCAATATTGTCAGAAATGTTGCCATTTAAAAATATGACATTGTGATTTAGAATGCACACATAGAGCTTGCAGCCTATTGCAGTAATAACAACTAACATAGGAGAGCATAAAGAGTGTAACAGATGTTGCTAATGAATGACTAGTTAAGATCATGTGATAGGTATATATAAGAGAGGGTTGAACAGGGGCCCCTCATCCACTTGAGAAAGACGCCGATTTGTGTATCGAAACGCGTTGTGGTCGCACCCTGCAGCTTTGTGTAATAAACCTAAGGTAAATCTATGAAGGCTTGATCTTGTGTTACCTAGCGCCGCATTCTAACACCGCTCCTTTTATCATTCGTACTTCTCTAGGATTGAACCACCGGCCCAGGGAGCAAATGCCACCCTGGCACCTGGACCAGTCCGCCCCTGCTGAAGATGGATCCATTAAAAAAATATTCAGTGGACATCTGTTGGCATCCTTTTGCACAGATCCGTTCCTGTCCATGACTATACATTAATTTCATGTAACCACATGGTTTTGAAAATATGCGATTGTAAAAGCAGCCTTACGTTGGCACACATTATACCTGTTTTTTATACTGCTGATCTCTATATAACATTCCTTTACCTATATGATTCCTATCTTAAGTGCTAAGCAATGCAGTACCTTACAGTAACATTGATTACACTGCTACATCTATTCATTACACTACACCATTTACATTATTATTATTATCATTATTATTATTATTATTTATTTATATAGCGCCATTAGGTTCCATGGCGCTTTATGTGAGGAAAGAGCAGACGAGGACAAGTACAATAAATGTGGACAATCAGGTCATACATGTACAAGAGGGGAGAGGATCCTGTCCACGAGGGCTCACAGTCTACGAGGGGCGGGTGGTGATACAGTAGGAGGGGGAAGTGCCGGTCATGAGGCAGTGCGGTGGACCGGGTCTCATTGCAGGTTGTACGCTTGACGAAAGAGGTAGGTCTTCAGGTTTCATTTGAAGGTTCCCAAGGTAGGAGAGTGTCTGATGTGGTGGGGGAGAGAGTTCCAGAGAATAGCTGATGGACGGGAAAAATCTTGAATGCGGTTGTGAGAAGAAGAGATGAGAGGGGAGCGGAGAAGGAGTTCTTGGGAGGATCGCAGGTTGCATGAGGGTAGGTATCAGGAGACCAAGTCGGAGATGTATGGAGGGGACAGGTTGTGGATGGCTTTGTATGTCGTGGTTAATGTTTTAAACCAGGATCTCAGCGAAGTGGGGAGCCAGTGGAGGGCTTGGCAGAGGGGGGAGACAGGGGAGTAGCAAGAAGACAGGTGGATTAGTTGGGCAGTGGAGTTTAGGATAGATTGGAGAGGTTCAAGGGAGGTAGCAGGGAGGCCGGTGAGCAGGAGGTTGCAGTAGTCGAGGCGGGAGATGATAAGAGCATGAATAACTGTTTTAGCGGTGTCGTGGTCGAGGAAAGTGCGAATCCGTGAAATGTTTTTGAGCTGGAGTCAGCACGACGTGGCAAGGGCCTGGATGTTGGGCTTGAAGGAGAGATAAGAGTCAAGGATTACCCCGAGGCACTTGGCATGGGGGACTGGGGAGAGTGAGCAGTCATTGACGAGGATGGATAGGTCGAGTAGTGAGGGAGAGTTGCTTGGGGGAAGACGATGAACTCAGTTTTGTCCATGTTCAGTTTGAGGAAGCAAGCAGAGAAGAAGGATGAGATGATGGACAGGCATTGTGGAATTTTGGTTAGTAGGGAGGTGATGTCGAGTCCAGACAGGTAGAATTGGATGTCGTTGGCGTAGAGATGGCACTGAACGCCACGGGACTCAATGAGTTACTCTACAGTGACCCTGGAGGCCTGTCTCAGGTCTTTAGTGAGGGAGGTGTGCCAGTGTTGCCTAATTGTGCATGGTGCGTGGTATGTGAGGGGGGTGTCTAGGTTGAGGGCCTTAGTTATTGTGATGTTACATAGGATGGTGGCCTCATCTGTGTCGCGTATGGAAGTTATGTCGATGAGAAGGAGAAGGGATTCTGAGAGTAAGCATAGATCAATATGTTTTAGATTTCTGCGAGGGTGATCAAGTTTGCGGAGGGGGGTAACGTAGTAGGGGAGGAGAGGGAGAAGAAAGTCAATAGATTGTGGTCAGACAGGGGGAGGGGTGAGTTTGTGAGGTTAGTGAGGATCAAAGGTGGGTGAAGATGAGGTCCAGCGTGTGGCCATCTTTGTGGGTGGCAGAGGAGAACCATTGGAATAGCCCAAAGGAAGTGGTTGGGGAAAGAAGTTTAGAGGCGGTTAGGTGGGCAGTGTCAATGGGGATATTGAAGTCGCCCATAATGATAGTGGGGATATCAACAGAAAGGAAGTGAAGTAGCCAGGTGGTGAAATGGTCAAGGAAGGAGGCGATGGATCCAGTGGGGTGATAGATGACGGCCAGCTGGAGGTCACAGGGGGAAAAGATTCGGACGCCAGGTCTCGGTGATGCCAAGGAATGAGAGTTTGTTGCAGATAAAGAGGTCGTGGATGAATGGGAGTTTATTGCAGACTGAGTGGGCATTCCAGAGTGTGCCAGGTAGAGGGACTGGAAACACAGAATTATCTCTCGTCACATTATGTACAGTAGATAGATGCATAGCACAATTCCCATCATGACATAACAGCACTGTTGGTGTGTTAAGGGGCAGGAACATACAACCATAGGTCGCTTTACATGATCACTTTTAATAGTAATATTGTACTTTTGACATCCATATAAAAGTCCTAATGTTAT
Organism: Allobates femoralis; assembly: GCA_033576535.1. Classification (NCBI taxonomy): domain Eukaryota; kingdom Metazoa; phylum Chordata; class Amphibia; order Anura; family Aromobatidae; genus Allobates; species Allobates femoralis. The sequence goes on from JARQOC010000001.1 coordinate 360,015,050, forward strand.
GTATACTGGGAAACACCTGTTCAGACAATTTTGATTTTAAAGGGGTGGTCTGAAGTCAAACTAATTTTCTATCTAAAATGTCTCTGATGCGGTCGACAGGGTATGGGGTACTCGGGTTCCGGGGGCAGATGGCGGTTCTGATGGAGGATCATGGCTGGTCGATACCCGGTCCCGTGCCATGAACCTCAATGGCGGGGAATGGTGGGGTAAGGGGGCTATTTACAGTTGAACGTGACGCCACCTATGGTACCTGGTAACAATTATACCAGCACTACAGCCATCCGCTGAGGTGATGGTGGGTGCAGCAGAGTGTGGAACAGCTACCCACAGGTGGAGCTTTACCTCAGGGCAGCAGGGATGGATGAGGGGCGTAGTGGAGTAGTAGTCAAGTCCTTTCTGACACAGTGGTGAATTGCGACAGTTAGACAGGCACACAGACACACTGGGCTTGTTGTTTCAGTACCTTTTACTGGTGTTAACGTAACAGGTCCAAGTCCAGAGTAGTAACCAGGTCCCCGGTGCAATTTGGGACTTCCACCTTAGAAAGTTATGAGGCCTCCTCTGTGTCTGTGCTCTACAGTGTGGGATGAGTCCTGCCTGAGCCTGAACCCATCACTTCTTCTTCTCTGGTCTTAGTCCTAAGCTGACAATGAGGCCCTTCTGTGGGGTCCCTGTTTCTCTTGTGGCCCCTGGTCCTATACTTGGTCAGTTTAGCATCTCTTACTTTGTCTCCTCAGGGCTTCACTCCTCCTGAGTCTTCTGGGCTTCCTGCTGCAGCTCTGAAGGCTGGCAGCACTGGACTCCAGTGTCCGGGTGTACTAAACGGCTGTAGGATCTTGTTCCCTTTTCTTAATTCCCTTTCTCCTCCACTTGCCTCCGGCCCCTTCCCTAGGGTGCGCACAGCGGTCAGTGGTCCCTGGTCCTGGATCTCTCCCAGCGACCAGCAGCTCTGTCTCCTCTCTCTTCCTTCTCCTCACACGAACTGCACTCAACTGAACTACAAGGACTAACTGACTCCTCCCCTCAGCCTGAGTGTTTTTAAAGGGGTACTGACTTAATGCAGCCAGTAGAGTTCCCTTTTCAGGTCTGGGGTGGAAGGTGGTGTGTGCTGAGCTAACCAAGGTGTTAGTCCTTCCTTGCACCCGTGGAACCTGTGGCAACCCCCCGCAGGGGTGCCACATCTCTCTCTCGTTAGAACCCATAATATCAGTTATTTTTTAATACACTTGTAGTAAACATGCCCTAACTACACTACCTAACTGGTATTCTATATCTTTTCTAATTTCTTGTAAGGTGAGGCTTTGTTAGGCTGGCTTCACATTAGCGTTTGTGTCTGCATGCTGATGGCATGCAGACACAAACGCTGTCAGAAGCAGTGTCCAAATGATGTGTCCGCAGCGGATAATGTCCGCCTGCGGACACATCACTATGGAGCCCGGCAGCCAATCGGCGCTGTCCGGGGGCGGGCCGGGGGCGGAGATCAGCGCCGGAGATCTCCGCCCCCCCCGGCCGCCGGTAAGCTCCGGGACTGTCGGCGGGGAGAACAGCTGATGTGAGAGCTGTTTGAATCTTCCCGCGCCGACACTGTGAGGAGATGTCGGCGCGGGAAGATTCAAACAGCTCTCACATCAGCTGTTCTCCCCGCCGACATCGCTAGGAGATTACAGGCGGCGGGGAGAAGGAGGACAGCAGAGGCTGAGCTGATCTCCCGGTGGCCGTCGGTGAGCTCCTGTGACATCACCGGCGGCCACTGGGAGATTTTTCAATGGGTCCGCAGCGTTCTCCTGCGGTGTCATGCAGAGGACACTGCGGACCCATTGAAGCCAATGCATTTTTTGTACGCTTGGGGACGCTTGCTGATTGTCCAAGCTCCCCAAACGCACAAAAAAACCCAACATGCTGCGTCCCGGGTGCGGATGCTGGACACCGGAAGCAGCAGATATCGTCCGCATCCGCACCCGAACGCAGCAAACGCAGGCACCATGCGTTCCTATGTTAAACATAGGAACGCAGTGCGCATGCGTTTGACTGCGTATGGGAACGCAGCAATACGCTGCCTTCCCATACGCAAATGTGAAGGCAGCCTTAGAGAATTCCAGTGCATGCTGACATACTCAAAATTAAGCATCATCAGAGCAGGGGCAGTGGATGCGGTCACTGTCACAGAATCTGCCCTCCCCCAACAACAAAACGCAATCCATGATGTTTATGTCAGGGGGTGCTCTGTCCCTGATGTTCGTGGCTGAGGTCAGTAATATTCAGCTTAAATATTTAGGGATTTAGAGTCAAATTAAGTTTGACTTCAGACCACCCCTTTAACATATCTGCCCTTTCCAATTGTCAATGATATACCCTTTTGGTATATAAATTTAGGAGGATCCTTAAACATTTTTCCTAATTTAGGGCCATGTTGCGTGGGTTTCCAATAATTCCAATATTCCAATAATTGGTTGGTTTCCAATATTTTATTGCTTCATGTTAGTCATGTTAGTCATGTTAGTCAAACTCTTTTACATCTTCAAGGGTCTTTTTTTTTATTTCATCAACCATCATACTTTCTATCATACTTTCTTTAGGCAGTTTTGTTAACCCTTTAAAATAATCATGTAACATCCCCAAACATGATAAGATGCACTACTTAATGATTTAGGCGTATCTTATCACATCTGTACACCTCTGTGTGCCTTGCCAAAAATGTTACACCATTCAGGGACAGAAGTTATGCAACTATAAGCAACATTTTTGCTCAGTTTCAAGTTACAAAAAAATTTGTTTGACTTTTCCAAATGTATTACACCAAAAATCTGGCAAAAACACTTTGCTGAACTGGAGTCAAAATGTTTGACTTTAAATAGATAGTATTGTAAGTGGGTATATACAAAA